>PNEQ01067562.1:21613-149086 GCA_003012365.1 Medauroidea extradentata | reverse complement strand
GTGCCCGCCATCTTGGCACGCTGCTTGAAAAAGTCGTTAGAGCCGAAGATACCCGAACGCGCTGGCCCTCGTGCCGACTAAAACTCTGAATACGGATTTTGTGGACTGGAAGGGAAACGACTTTTTCAGTAGGCCGCGGCACAGTTGCTTCATACCGACTATTGCTTCGTAACCACGAAACTCAGAATAAGCCCCCTGGAACCTCCCGAATATTAGGCGAGTGTTTTACCACTGCTCCACCTCGTTCGGTGATTCTACACTTTTATCGGACACAAGTGCTCAGCCAGGTCCACTGCACGCATCTGTCGTAGCAACATTGTGAGGTATGTGAGGTACAAAAGTCTGACAAAGTAGGAGGGCTTCAAAATAACATTTACAGCATAGATACTGTTTTAAAAGTATCCTACCATTACCATCTAAAATGTGCCTTCTTTTCACAGGTTGAAATAATTGAATAATTGTTTCAGTTTTGTCCATTTATTGAAACCTACCTGTCGAACCTACAAATATGCCACCAGTGGTTTTTTTGTTCACCTCGGTATAAGTTAGTTCACATTGCTCCTACTATATCTTCTCGGCTACTTTTTCAATACCCTGAAAACTGTGAGCTAGTAAGTAATTTCATTTCCCCCCTCCTCTCCATAAAAAACTACTCCTGATTTTTTTCTACGTTTTAATTTCTGTTGCATTATTTTCTCGTATAAATGCAGAAAATTGTTTGTTTCCGAAAGCGATAGTGTGAACGGTAACCTTGTAATATTTGTCTGTGTAAATTCATTCCACTTAACAAATATAATGACTTCTTGTACGAAATTTTTCATCAAATTATGGTGATGTTTATTAATATAAAATCACATTAAGGGCGCGGGTACCGCAATTTTCATCACCATTTTTTTTATTCTTATTTGTACCAGATATTTTTTTTCTTATTTTAGACACAACATGTGACTAAATTTGGCTCTTATGGAATTTTTTTATCTCTCATAGTTTTCGCGTAATGGCTTCTTAAAGTCATATTTAGGCATGTTTCCGTTTTAAGGACTACACTAAAACCAACAGATATACCAAACTAAAAAAAATCACAGTGAATAAAGACATTACAGGCTACAATGACATGCTCATAAAATTAAAGAATACAAATTATTTGTATTTTTAAAAAAATGCTGAAACTAAAAATAAACATTTTAAAAAATTCAATATTTAAAAAAAAATACTAATAATTTTTATTCTTTAATTTTACGAGCATGTTATTGTAGCCTGCAATGTCTTTATCCACTGTGATTTTTTTGAGTTTGGTTTTAGTGTAGTCCTTAAAACGGAAACATGAAAAATATGACTTTAACAAGACATTACGCGAAAACTGTGAGAGATAAAAAATTTCATAAGAGCCAAATTTAGTCATATTTTGTGTCTGAAATACGAAAAAAAAAATCTGGTACAAATACAAAATAAAATAATGGTTACGAAAATTGTGGTAGACCGCGCCCATACCAATCTGATTGTGTAGTGGTGGTACAGTGGTAAATGGAAACAACACATTTTAAGCTATGCTAAACAGTAATAACCGAATCATTTTGGCCGGTGTACATGCTATTGAAAGTTGAAATGTTTTGACATTGGTAAAATACATTTTTATCACTAACGCTGAATTAATTATCTCCAAACATATTACTTGTCAAAAGTTATATTTTGATTTACATTAAAATTTTTTTGAAAGTCATTACAAAATTTACAAACATAACTCATTTGCAGGCTATAGCAAAAATGGCAAAGATTAAGAAAAATGCTACAAACTATGGAAGTAAAACATAAAAAAAAAAAGGTAGAAAGAATACAAATAAATTGTGTAACGTATGGTTCCGTAACTTATTAAGACGCTTAAGGAAGAGAGACAGGTGCGGCTACCATAAACGCAGAGAAGGAAGAATTAAAGTATTACTAAAATATCAAACAGAGAATACAGAAAAATAAGAAAAACATGGAAAGCGTTTGCGGCACAATACCGCAAGAAACGAAAACAAGTTACTGGTGTGGTATTTATTTTAGCGCAGGGAGCCCTCCATGAAGACCAGATGAAAGGTAATTTGACATACCCAAAAGCAGAGAGAGAGAGAGAGAGAGAGAGAGAGAGAGAGAGAGCAGGATGAAAAAAAGGTCAGAAGAGACAGAAGGAAAGACATACAGAAAAAATATCACAAAAATAAAAAAGATAACAATAAATCGTAAATACTGAAGTAAAACAAATTACGTACTAAGAAAACTGACATTGTCCAACGAAATTAAACGGTAGCTTGTTTTTAATACAGTTCTAATGATAGGAATGAACTTGAACTACAAAATAATAACGAATATAAAAGTATCTTGAGTAAATTTTCTTCTATGTATTGCTAGGAAAATAGTGAAGGCATATAGGTGTCAGAAACAAATGAAGCACATACTAAATTACGAAGTTTATAGGACTGCTGAGTAGAATACGGCAAAAGCAAAAGCTAACTTGCAAATAGAACTGATGATGAAACAAAGATATATTTCTTGAAAGAAATTTCAGCAGTAAATAATGGTTTTAAAAAAATCCTTACTATTAACAAGAACGACTACAAGAAACAGAAAACGTATTTAAACAATTCTTTGAAAAACCTTTACAGGCAGTTTATGAAGAACAATGGTTCCTACTGCATGAGCTATTCAACGTTCTGTAAACTCTGTCCGTTTTTGGGTGATACAACAGTGCAAGTAAATATAATTGCTGAGAACATTCTAGATGAAGTTAGCCATAACTTGTGATGAGATGACGAAGTTGAAGAGAAACGTTTGGAAACGAAAACTTTTGAAACACACTGTGTTGTTAATAACTACAAAAGTTTAATTGGTGTTTGTTATTGTAGCATGATACTTCACTCCTTGGTTAGAAATATCAACTTCGTGTCATTGAGTCAACTACATGCCTGCCTCTGGGTGTCAACTCCATGCATGTGACAAAAACCACTTAAGAACTAAAGAGCCACCGATCTCAGTTGGTGCCTGATTATTTTCCAGAACTAATATGCTTCCTTAACAAAAAAAATATTATGTTTACTTACTTTTTTAATATTTGAACACTTGTCAAACTATTTCGTTTTCAAGGGTTGATGACCACGGTCGTCGACAGGGGTAGAAGGGAGCTGCATCAGTCGGATTTTCAAATATTTTAAACTTTAATATTCATATTTACGTAATCATATATTACTTGTTTTATTTATCAATTGTGTTTACTTAAGCATAGTTCGAACTTAGTGAAAAGTTAAAATGCATATTTAAAAAAGAAGGGTGCATTTATTTATTAAGGCAGGTCTACGTGGAATGGTATGGGACCCTAAAAACTTACTTGCATAGGGGCACAGTAACCCTGTCTACAAAACACTGAACTTACACAATCGATCTATATCCGTGTATGAAACACGCAAGAAACGCAAGTACGCAAGACTGCAACGCAAGAGTTCATCAATTTTAAACTTCTTGCGTTTCGCCGCCTTCTATAACAACAGTTTGTTTGGCGAAATCATTCGAAACTACTAGGATTTGTCTTTATTAGGCTGTGACTGTATCAGTTCGTTAGATAATTTGTTTGTGTTTGTTTAGAAAGCATCTTCCAATACACGGTGCATATATTTATTTGGTTACTATTTCAAAATACCGGAACAACCGTATATTTAGAAAACAAAGGTGGGTGGCAAAACATAATTGTAATGGAAAAATTCAGAGAGAAACTTTATGTTGCCTACCCGAAATTTTGAGTGGTAGTGTTGGTTACATCGTGTCGCTTGCGATTTTTATAAACGACTAAAATATTTGTTGCGTGGACATTTCTAGCGTTCTTGCGTTGTTGCGTAGTTTATAAACCCGGCCTTAGAGCCCGCGACAGATCGAGGTTATTGTAGTCCAATGGTACGCAAATTATGCCTGTAACAGTATGTTATCATTGCGTGTATCAATAGCTTGCAGGAATGAACTACAGACGCCAGGGTGTATTTTTATCCTTTGACTTTTGGTTACGAGCACCAATGCTCTAAAAATGATATTTTTAGCCAATTCCACGACTTTTTCTCTTTAATGACGTACGATAGGACTACGGTAAAAAGTGTCGTCCACTTAAATGTTTTTTTTTTTTTTTTTTACTTTTCCTGGAAACAAGTAGTTAGCTGTGCACGGGCATATATGTAGACCCTTCACGCATAAAAACAAATTTTACATAAAATATCTTGCTAAAGACTTATCTTAAGAGCACCATCTACCACGCGCATAAAATACGCTGCAGTGTGTTCGTAAGTACGCTTTTTTTTTTTTTTTTTTGTTTAACGAAGCTATTCCACACATGCCCATTTTGTCAATGCACGAAAAGAAAATTACACATTGAACGATGACGAAAAAGGTAGTTTGAAAGCATCGTTTCAATTACAGTAGAAAAAATAATTTTTAAGCCCTTCAAAATGGCTGCAAACTTATTTTCAACCTGTTATATCCAAATAACTACTCACGTGATACGTGTGAAATTACTCTAAACGTGTAATGGATTTTGCTTTAAACTTTTCTCCAATAAAAAGATAGGGTCACCACTGAAAGTGTCAGTCAGGTGAGTGATCTACGATATCACTGCGCGCCGTTTCTGTGTCTTGTGATAGAGGCGATACCGCACCAGATGAGCCGGTCAACATCGCCCTTGGCACCGTGTCTAACTCATACAAACACACGGCCAGGGTCAGTAGGTGGGCGCAACAATGCTGTCTGTATAAGTGCTCTGTTTACACTGAGCAGCCTGAAGACGTTTACGAAAACTACTTTGAATCCACTCGATAGTGAGTAAATCGGTCGAAAATGTCATGCGATAAAGATCTACCGGCAGTCAAGAACTCTTAATATTCAACTCGGTCTCGTCGCCGGATCCACTCAGTTCTACCCTGCTCCCGAGCAGGGTAGATAGCAGACAGCAGACGATACACAGAAAAGCGCGCGTAAAAAGTAAACAAACAGACTCCCGCATGTGTATTGAACATAAAATACGTTGTAAGGAGGTTTGAATGCACGTTCACGGAAAATACGGTGTCGGATCGTAGTATTTTTGTAGAACGAGAAGCCTGGAGCAGTTTATCAAGTAAAAATATCACCACAGTACGTAATTCAGGAATTGAATAAATTATCATTACTTGTACGTAATTTTAATGCTGCACACGTATATTATACCAGTACAAAAGAATATTCTGCACTGTTTTAACCTGGTATAATAACATAGGTCTGCCAGATCGGCGACTGAAATTACAGCTTCTGCAGATTTTGCCATACTTTTTTTTTTTTAAATAAAGGCTGCCTAGATACTGCTCTTTAGATTTGTAGTCACTCATTAAGCATCCAACGACTGAGTAGATCCAGTCACGTGACAAATGCTACCTAGTAGGATTATACCTAGGGCCCGGTAGTTTTCGCGAAAATACTTTTGCCCGATTTTGTTTTAGTGTCTAGGTGCACACCTGCAGCTTAACTTCATGATTATTGGTAGAGTGTTTTGTGTAGAGTCGTTATTCATTTGACTGTGTCAATCAGTATACGGATAACTGTGACACACCACGTCTGTGATTTACGGGTTTGACCTCAAGACGCTGGGTGTCACGGCATCCAATCATTGACCACAAAGCAGAGATGCAGGTGCGCACGTAAGGCACTGAAACAAAGTGCTGCAAAAATATTTTCGCGAAACCTACCGGACACTAATCATACCTAGTAAGTTTCCGTAAGTCGATGCCAGGAGATGAAATAGCCTTGTAAGTCGTCACAAGGTGCTCGCCGTCTGGTGCGGTGTTACTGATAGAAGATGGGTAGTGGTGAGTAGGAGGAGGAGGCGGAGGGAGTTGCCTTGCTCGACGTCTTGCGTGCACTTGTCTCAACACGACGGCGTCGCGTCAAGTGTCCACGTGCCATCCGCGTGCCCGCCCACGCCACATGTGTCCCTGTAAGCTCAGGTTCCTCGCCTCGCTTCTTCTCTTATATACTACTGCACTACTCTAGCGAGCTCTCAAAAAACCCTACAAAATGTCTCTTATTTTTAAGCCAATTCGTATTTATCGACTGGAAGTAATTTTTTTGGACACACTCCATTGCGATGTAGATGTTCTGATGAGAAAATAGTGAGAAAATAGATAGATGATGTGTGAGGTATGTAAGGAAGAGAGTATGGCGTGAGGGAATAATTTATTAAGATTGGTCGGTGAAGCTGGAGTGGATTGCAGTGTGGAACCTGACCTTACCAATTATTTTGGAGACGTTCCATGGGCTAAAATACATTAACCATGACAGCGCAGAGTAGCAATGAATATACAAGGGAAATTAAAGAAAAAATCAAACTTGTATAGTTACGTTAATTTAATTAATTATTTAGAAATTTGTTTCAAATGAATGAAAACTGAACTGAAGATTAAACAAATGTGTCACAAATGTTTACGTACCCATTGCGTGATGACTCTGAAAAGGCGAGATATAATTTAAGTATACTATATAAATAACTAGCCGGCCGGCTGTGGCTTTGCCCGCGTGAAATTATGCAATCAATGTAAACATTAACTGTGGATAAAATATGTGATGAAGGCATTTAACACCTAGCGTACTCAATAACAGTGAACTATAAAATGTTTTAGCTCAGTATAAAGAGCGCGTGCAATATGCTCGTATGATGTCATAGTAATTTCCATCGCAAAGTCTTGCACGGGATACGAACCCGTAACCTCACCCCCCACACACCACAAACTTTATACAATACCTGAGTGAATGCTTAAAGGCAGGCCGAGATAATTATTTCGTATGTACAGGCTACAGTCCAAAGAGGTTTTATTTATGAGTAGGTTGGCAAAAAGAAACAACTGCTGAATTATTTATCCATGATCATTCTCTTTTTTCGGGAGACTGTAACATTTTATTGCTTTTCACATCCTTAATTTTCGAATTTCATAAAATCCTGAATTTAATTTGTAGGCATTTACTTAAGCTTCATTCTTATCAAAAATCATCTCGATACCTCAACGGTATAAGCGGTACATATGATTATTTGACAACACATTTTATTTTTTTTTAACAGCTTTCAAGGACGAATTTCGAAAAATTCTAAAAACACTTTTTAGATATTTACTTAAGCATCATTTTAAAGAAAAACATCACCTCACTATCGGAAATGGTTTAGGAGAAATCAGGGATTAATGAAAAAAAAAATATTTTACGGCTTTTCACCACCTTAATTTTCGAATTTCGCAAATTCGAAAAATGCGCAAATATGCATTTCTTTGGGAAATATTATGAAGTTAAAACAATTATGATAGCTTTCCCGGTCAATGAGATATCAGGGATTATTTTAAAACACATTTCACCCCTTTTCAGCCTCTTAATTATCGAATTTCGAAAAATCCATTCTTAGTGGATGCCTACGGACCAAGGGGAAGCTTCCCTCAAAATTTTATGGTTCTAGGTCCAGCGGTTTGGGCTGTGCGTTGATGAGTGAGTGAGTGAGTGAGTCAGGACACTTAATTTTATATATTAAGATTATGTCATAATTATTTGTCTTATATTACGAATTTAGGTTTTTTTTAAGCAAGGTAACGTATTTAACTAGAGCACAATATTGATACGTATTAAATATATGTTTCTGAACACCTAACCAATACATAAACTAAGTAATTACAATTCGGCTTATGGCGCCACACTTTAAGAAGTAGAACTTAAATATTGTTACATCCCATTGCTTTAAACAGAAGGGCACACAATATAACACAACTTAAAACTGTAACAGTCAACTTATGCGCGCTTTGATTTAACCTCACGCGATGGAATTTTTTTAATTATAATATTCTACTGCTCACGTCTTACTGCCTATGGTTAAATTGTATAAACCCTTTTAGTACCGGTCTACAATTTCGTTGTTCCAAGTATAGTAGTGGCGGCTCGTGGGTTGTTGCCAGGTGGGGCTGCAGATAGTTGGAACTGTACATTCTTGATGAACGTGCCGTAGACCAACAACCATGAAATATTTGCCGGCTGCTAAATCTTTTGTGACCACTCAGTAGTAAGGGGCACCTGCACATCAGCGTGTCAGTGGCTGTAGAGTCAACCAGCGCACAATCCTGTACAGCTCTTGGCAACTGCAGCCCAACCTGGCAACAACCCACGAGCCGCCACTGAAGTCTAGGGCATCTGAAACGTTTTGAATTGAATAAATCCTGCTATACTATACGTAAAAATAAGCTATTTCCCACGGAATAGACGAATATTTATTAAATTAATTAAAATTAAAACTCAAGCAAAATTGACTATCACTTACATATTAAAACGTAACAAATATGTGGTGATAACAAACTTAAATTATACTTGGCCCCTAACGTCTTTAAATTTCTTTAGAACTTCGAGTGCATCTGCTACGTATTCAACAAGTAATTATGATGTACTTGAAGATAAATTGATGATATTTTCCAAATTATAAAAATTACACAACTGAGTACCTAATAATTTAAAAATTGTAGATCACTAAGATGAAGACGACAAACATACATCTGACACAATATGTATAGTGTCCAGTTGTTTTCTAGAAAATATTTTTGCTGCCGCTTAACTTAAGTGCAAACCTACAACTCTGGCTTGTGATCAGTGATTGTTTTTAACTCTCAGCCCATTAATCACAGACGTATGGTGCTGCAGTATGTCCATTATACATGGGGCGACATGCCGAATGCCGATGTCTACATTGCGATGTTGTGAAACAACTGTCGTCGAAATCTGTTATGTATTAAATAGTATATGTACACTACTTTTATTCTCTCCACGTGTTTATTTCACACAACGACATTATTACACACACGGAACCGGAAGATCACCATAGAATACAACACTTATATCCTCCACTCAATATAGCAAAACGCACGTGGAATTTTTGTCGACATGTGACAGAAATCGTCATCAAATTATTAATGATTCTGCAACATATCGTATCCCACAACACTGGACCTTTACTGCAAACATTTTCAAAAATATAATGGTATATAGGGACAAAATTCCAGATGTCGCGTAGTCGTAAGTGCATTTCGTATTGCTTTAGTAAACTTTCAAAACTACTAATGGGCAATATTTGTAATATTTTGTATTGAATGTCACAACACAACACATATCTAGTTCTGAAATGTAACATAATTATACGTCCCATCAATTGTGATGTAAATTTTGTCTGGCGTTGTGCCAATGGTTACAAAATGCAGTTATTGCCCATAAGTAAAGACCTGTGGATTCGCGTTTTCGTTTGTGTGCAAACTAGAGCTGAAGCTACTGTAAGGTCATGTAACTTTTGCAATTAACTCTTGACTTACCTGACACTTCCTGGAGGTCACTGAGCCAATAATAACGATGCAACTAAACGCAAGCCCAATCATGTGATATGACTGTCTCAGCGAGCAGCCAATTAATAGCCGCTATCTGCTTGAGTACATAGATATTCTTGGAGGTTAAGAGGCGGTTCACGCCAAATTTTGATTGTTTATTTTTTTTTATTTGTAAGAGATATTATTTGTTTTGTAGGCATATATTGTGGCTATTTTTTACTGTAAAGAAATTTTTTTTTAGTTTTCATAGTTTCTGTATTATACCATATTAAAGTAAAATTTTGCTTAAAATGGTTTTATGCATTAAAGGAAAACCAAGTTACATACCGAAATGAAAAAATTCACACTAAAGAACAGTGCCACAGACTATGACATTACATGTATAAAAACATCACTGAATTTTTTTTTTTTTTGTATTTAGAAAATGTAATGAATTTAAAAGAAAAAATATTTAACTTTAAAAATTATTTTAAAAATACAAAAAAATAGTCAATGTGGTTTTTATACTTGCCATGTCGAAGTCCATAGAACTGTTCTTCAGTGTGAATTTTTTTCATTTCGGTATTTAACTTGGTTTTCCTTTAATGCATAAAACAATTTTTTTTTGCAAATTTTGACTTCAATATGGCATAACTCAAAAACTATGAAGGCTAAAAAATTTTCGTTAAAGTAAAAAGTAGTCGCAATATATGCCTACAAAAGAAACCATATATCGTACAAATATAACATTTTTTATAACAATTAAAATTTGGTCAGTGAACCAGCGAATTTTTCCCGTCTCTACCCAAAAGTAGCTGTCAACATTCCCCAAAGTAACACGAAACAAGAGTAGGCAGATACTCCATTTCACTTCTGAATACTCGCCTATTTTATGGCGTAAGAAGGTTAGTTTCCGCAAGCGAGGCGAGGGCGACAAGGGAGGAGCTTACTTCCGGCGCTCGGGCCGCGAAAGGTAGCCCCCACGGTCCAAGGAGACGCCATAAAAGACGATGTTCCGCCCCCGTCTTCCGGCGCACCTTTGCCGGCGTCACTGCGCTCAGCTGTTTCGTATGCGGACCTCACCTCCCGACACCTGCGTCGTTGATCTGCAGCTCCCTCCTTCATTGTCCTTTATCGCCGATATTTTATGGCACTTCACTACCTTCTGTGCTTCTCACCGGTTTCAAATTTCGCCTTTGACGCTTGGGGACAGCGAAGCGACTAGAGCCGGAGTACCACAATCGACGAGAAGTATATCGCCTCTATTCGCAGCGCGTCAAACTGGCGTGCAAAGTTTTCCTAGTAGTATTTTTCCTATGGGACTTTAAGAGTGCGAGGTAGATAAACGCTGAAAACATCGATTGATTTCTACGGTTTTATCGAAGCCAATGTGGATCGAATACTCAATGACAATCCTAGATAATGGTATTTGCCAACTTTGTGAGTAAATATTTATCCAAAATTACTCATTCGTTACGCGTGATCTCTTGCGCCACAGTTAAATGCACGAGGTTCCGGCGTCAGAGATTGTGCCTTAGAAGTTCGTAACACTGGAAATAATTTTGTTTAACACGTTGGCTAAAACTATTGTCTAGGATTGCTATTGTTTAATTTTCGCTAATTGGCTTCAATAAACCTACAGTTATAGATTAATGCTTTTAGCGTTGAATTATGTACCACGCCCTATTAAGCGGTGACCCTGACATATTATTTCTGGCAAATATGAAGTAAAGGCCAACGCATGCATCTAGTATTGTACTCTATGATCTCGGGTAGTATTTTCGTAGTTACAGCACTCTAAACAAACTGTTTTTAGACATTTCGAGAGACCCGAAAATCATGTTTCTAACAAGAGTTCTGAATTTTCAAAACTAGAAGCGTAGTTTCAATGACAATTTCGTAGACAAACGTAATATGAGGCGATTTCGCGTAAATAAGAATACGCGTAACAGGCTACAACACCGCTCATGAGCCAGGCGAGGACTTCTCGTAAGACCACGGCTGCAGATGAAGAGATCGGGACTCAGGAGTGAAATATTGGGACTTTCGGTGACTGATTTAATTCCTTAAACAAACGTCAGAACTACTGTTACATTGGAGAAGATTTTTGTAACGCCAACGAACTTAGGTTTTGGCGTAGCCGCCATCAGCGACATAAGTATGAGGTAGAGGCCCTGAATTTTCGAGGAAAAAAATTTATGCACCAAGTTGTTACAATGTCTTATGTGCATGTCTGTAGATTTGTTTCATGTTTGAGGGCAACGCATGCATCTGTGCAGATGCGTCGCTTATTTGACGGTGCCAATCAGGGAAGGTTACTATCGCACAACACGTCTGCGATTTGCGGGTATAGAAGAACCCCAAGACGTTTGAGTAGGGCTATGAACTTTTCCCGAAAAGAGTTTAGCCCAAGTTCGCTAAAGTGCCTTACGTGCACATCCTCAGCTATGCTTGAGGGCTATTAGCAGCGTGATTTTGTGAAGAAGTGACGTCTCTTATTTGATTGCCAATCACAATAAGGTTAGTGGAACACCACACGTCTGTAATTTGTGGGTGGAGTCCCAAGGCTCGTGGGAGTTACAACAGCCAATCACTGACTATGCTGAAGCAGAACTGCAGATGCGTATACGTAAGGCACTAAAACCAATTGGGACAGAAATCTCTTAGCGAAAAGTTTACGGCCCTACGTATAGGGACTGGAAAATTTTGCGAATTCGATGACCTATAAGTAGAGACATGCAAAATTCGCGTTATCATTTGGTATCAGACTAAACTTCACTTTCCTATACATAACAGAGCATAATCTGCGATTCAATTGGCCACGAACTTTTATGTGTTGTAATTTACGTGTGTTACGTCTTTACAGAGATTGGCCTCTCTACCGTGTTAGAATTCTCCGCGGCAAGTCACGACAATATCGGCCAGCGGGAGACGTCGAACGAGACTATAGTCACTTGGAGTCTAGTCAGTTGTCAGAAAATAACGCGAATTTTGCATGTCTTTACCTATAAGTAGAGGCACGAGTATTTCGCGTATTCATCTGGAAACAACCTAGAATTCTCAGACTTGTACACACACTGGACAAAGTAAAATATCCATTGGCTTTTAACCGTAACACGTGTTTCCACTGCGACTTGTTTCCTTATTTATCACTGGCTTGCAGTTGTCAGAGATGTGTTGAAACAGGCGTCGTTCAATTACAGAAGGAGTAGTGAAGTATATACTATTGGCATTCAACCTGATCTAGAATCAATACGCGAAATAATCGTGCCTCTACCTATAAGCTAGAATATATTGTTCTATGCATACTCAAGTCCCGACCATTTGTCAACTAGCTGCTACTCAAGTTATAACAGCAGAAATGAACGAATAGACGGGGCATGAGCATGTATAGGACAATGGATGCTAGCACTCAGGTAATTGAAATTTTCCTGTCCCTACGTATGAGAGATAATACATCCAATCACTGACCACGGATTAGAGCTGTAGATGTGCATGCAAGGCATGGAAACCTGTTAGTGCATAAATACATTCGTGGAAATCCAGGCTCGCTAGTACGAGGGTAATGACCCCCCTTTATAGCAACGTTAAAATAACGCCACTGTATCGGTGGAACTGACGGTTATTCCGGGAACCAGACCCGTCAGTAAGGTGACCATCTCGACAGTGTTAGTGGATAACATGCTAGTGCCCGTCAGGCCTATTCTGGTCCAGAGACGCTAGTTTTTATTTAGAAAGTAACTTTGCGTTGTTTCGTGCCGTGATTGAAATCGCAAAACTTTATGTCGATGCTGACTGCGACGACAGCTAGCAATCTCTTCTCTAGAGGTGTCGGCTTCTTACAGACAATGTTCGGGGTTACTTGCAGCTTGCAACAAATATTAAAGCTATAACTTCAACATTACACACACACACCAACACACACACACACGCAGAGTGGCGGTCGGTCGATGATATAAGCTCAGTGTTATACAATATCCTTCCCTCGGCCAACCTCATCTCTCTCCATCTCCTACCTCCTTAACACGTTCTTTCCTTGTCAACTATAATTTCCACTCGAGTGTGTAGATTTTTTGCCCCGCATATATAAAGAAAATACACTGCTTCACAAGGAAACTATCAGTTTTACGCTACACGTCTTGGAAATCAGAACAGTCAGTATACTTCCTTGTATTAACTTTGAACTTACAGATTTCAGTTTAGTTTATTTTTATATATAATTTAAATTTTCCTTTTACTGTCTAAAAAATATTAATATGATCCCTATAGGTGGAATCAGCTATAGTAATAACAATAAACACTATAACTGGCGTTGCTTAGTTATAATACACACACTAGTGTACAGCTGTCGCTAGGTTTAGTCGGTGTAAGATGCAACTTACGCAACATTACAAAGCTCGTTTAACTCGTACAAGTAAAACGATTATAAGTACCGTCCTTACTTTTGAAGATGAAATATGTTCAGGTATTTCATTAGAAACAACTACAAATAAACTATGTTTGTTATTCTGCTGTGGCACCTCACCATGTTTTTGTCCGCAACACGAGGTACGCTATTAAAGTCAAACAAATATACGTTTCCATGTGAATCTATACAGTATGAGTAAAATACCGCGGGGATGTATGTGTAGGCTAACAGGAATAATAAAAAACAATACATCTAAAAAAAAGTTAAAGCAAAACGTCTCCAATATCATGTTAAAAACAGTGTTTGTTATCGTGAGGTATATTATACAGAATTTGTACCAATTCAATCAATAATGCAAAATTTGACTTACAAAATTATCCCACCATAAAGAGAGGTAGTTTATCTATTGTGTGCAGGACTTACAGCACAGATTTACGGCATGCTGTTATTTAAAATAAATATCACATCATTCACGCACACTAATTAAGTTACAGTAATAATAGTTATATTTTATTCGTGAAAGACATTCTAACCCTGCTACGCGTCCATGCGACACCGAAAATATCTTTAGTTCCCGGATTGTACCGGTAACAAAGTGGGAATGTTTTTTCATACCAATAATTCCCAAAATAAACTTAAATAGTACAACTCTTTGAGAATACCTCGGTAAAATAAAATATCCAGTAAATACCATTTGATGTAGTAATCCTGATATTTAAATTATTATTTTGGGTAAACAATGTTCCGGCAAGTAGTTTGACTGTGTGCTTGCAAAATGGTTCACTGAAACAATTTTTTATAATTAAAAAACTCACAATTTAAACCAGCTTTACAATTAGGATCTTTATTTAGATATGAAACATGCTCAACTAGCACCAATTTGTACCTTAGTACCCCAAATTTTCTTAATGGATGACCCCCGTATACCCCTTCCCATCACCGTGGCTTTGTTTGGCGCGGTCGGGTGTTCCTCAATAACCATATCAACTACAGTTCACCCAAATATGATGGCTTGCGACGTCCATGCACGTATGGGATTCAATCACATTCTATTATTAAATTAGGTAAGGGAAATAGCATTAATTATTGTGAAACTATATTACTTGAAACCAGATTAAATAACTAGCTTGGCTTCCGGGGAGTGAGACCCTGATGATGCCAGCTGAAATGTACGGCGAAACGTCGGTTCCTGCAACCACGAAGACGCGGCTCCAGCCCGGAAGCCAAGCTAGTCAGCTCGACAACGGCCGCGAAAGCCTGCAGAATTCCAGATTAAATAAATTATGCCGTGGTAAAGTCTGTGGTAATTTGCTCAGCGCTACAGCACGAGAGCACAGCCTTTACGCGCCTCCACTGTCTGGAGTTCTCGAGAAGACAATTGACTACGGAAAAACCGGCAACATTCATTATTGCGTGGAAATGTAGCCAGTACGTCTATCTATGACACGATATTAACATTTTATAAATTTTTTCTCAGATACATATCCGTCGATTTTTCCTGGGTCCTATATTTTTTTTCTATCAATTACCCTATAATTGGAGATATAAAATAGGCCTTACACACACATTTATGTCCATAGGCCTAAATTTTGTAAATTTCATGTAAAAATGTGTTCAATTACATCGATTTTGGTCAGCGTTTAACATCCAGGTCTTTAGCGCTGGCGAGAGCGACATGATGTGAATATGGATCAGCGCTGGAATGAAGGGGTGGGGGAAACGGGAGATCCCTGAGAAAATCCGCTGACCAACGGCATCGTCCGGCACGATTTCCACATGCGAAAATCTGGACGCGACCCTTGACTCACTGACACAGTGTATTTTAGTGTGCCAAGAGGCCGACAACGTACGTGGTGACACAGAGCCTAGTGTGTAGGCAACACTGCGTACACAAGTGTCTGGTTTATTCCGCAGCGCCGCACAGATGACGCCAAAACTTACGTGCGTTTTGCACGAAAACTATTAGTCATAGTCAGTCGCTGCAAGAGGACCTTTTTATCACTGAGTTCGCATTACCCAATAATTCACTTTTAAATATTGGATTATCCTTACCTTAAAAAAGTTGTCAGCAATTTATGGATCGCCACCCCTTATATTTTAGTAAGGGTTGAATGTATCAAGTGACGTTTACTGTTGGTTTTTCGGCTGTATTGTTATGAAGTAATGCCTTGAGTTTTGGCAGTTTATGTCGATTATTGTTAGGTTTGTAGGGAAATCAAAGTTTTAAAATTTGATTTTCGAAGACGAATTACTCCCTTAATATTATGGTCTTATATATGTTCTGCTTTATTTTTCACAAGGAATCACCTGCCGGAGTTTGGCGGTGTTTTTTTTTTCTGAACATTCTGTATGTGAACATTATTAATATATATATAGTAACGTTTTAAGGCGCTTCAGTAGTACGTTATTGAACGATTATTCATTTGAATTACATGGTGTGAATGATGACGTGAGCATTTATTCAGCAGGCAGACATGCAAATAGCTTAAAGTTTTAACACTCAACAAAACGTTACTTGTAGGCTTAAAATGTTTTGCTCGTACTTACACTCAAATGTTTGCTATGGTGAACACAAAAATATTTAGATGTCGTAAATTAATTACTGGGGCAACTGCGGAAAATAATTGTATTCCCTAGAAAAAATATTTTGAAAGGTGAATTTTCATCGTACAAATTTAATACGTTTCTTATGATCTTAAAAAATAATATTTATTAACCAAAATAATTAAGTCAACCTGCCAAAATATTTTGAAAATTAGTTGCTAAAATTTCGCTTGTGTAGAATACAAACACACACGCATACATATGCATACACACTATACGTGCATATGTGTTTATATACATTTTTTTTTATTTGTAGATATACACACACATACTCTCGTGTGTGCTAAGGAAAATTTTAAAACTTTCTTGATACTTACATTGAACATACATTTAATTCTTCTAAAACCCGATTTCGTCAATTTACGCGTATCGCTGCAATATCATGCATGTTCATTGTTCCTTTAGAAATTAATAATAAAAAGTTTATGTTCCGCTATAACTGACAGTTTTCTGTATAAAATAGAGTAATATAAGTGGCTAAATAAAATGTTTTTAGTTCTCTCTTGCATGTTCTACACGCACTACTTACACTGTTTCATTAATGAATGCAAATATTATTACAGAACTATTCGTTTCAAACAATAGTAAATTAAGTAATGTTGATCTGTGTCAATAAAACATCGTAGGTGCTGCGTTCACCCAGCTGTTTTTTTTATTGTGGGATTATGTCAAAGGTAACGTGTACCAAACAGCGGCTGAATATATCAGAAATAAAATCTCAGTTGTCTCAGCAGACATGCTCCACAGAACTCGGCAAGATCTAGAATATTACTTGGACGTGCTTCATGTTACCTAGGAAGCCCGCATAGAGGTCTCAATAACACATTTTCAGAGTTCTGCTTCAATGTACTGAGAAACCGGGGGTGCCTATTAGCTTTCGTGTCATCATTTTACAAAACCCCTGGTAGACTCGAGAGACACGTGGTGTTTTGCTAGGAGGTGAGCAAAAATGTTGTAAACCTAAGTGACAATCGGATTTCTGAACAAAGCAAACTTTATTTGTAACATGTAATAAACAATTCTGGTTGAGAAGGTGAGAGATGTGTTGGAACCTACCGACAGCGCATAATGAATAGTGAGGTTGGCGATTCGCATTCGAAAGAAATTTGAGTACAGTATTAAGTTTAAGTGTTATAATTAATATACTCCATTTCATAAAAGTTTGGATAAATTTGACAGCAACTTATAGTCAATAATTTGTAATATTTTGTGATTTGTGGCACTACATAAAACAAACTTTGCAGTACAAATCCTAAAATGGACATCTCAGGTTCATTTTAGAGCTAAACATGTCTCGCATTGTGCAACAAATTGCAAAATATTAAAAATTATTGCCCATAAGTTGCTGTCAAATCTACTAAACCTATATTAAACGGAGTATATTATCGTATATAATTGCAATGACTAGATACATATAATAATTAATTTTCAAACTATGTAACTGAAATGGACATAATTTTAAAGTAACTCATTGCTAGCAACTCTAAAATGATGGGTCCCGTTAGACGGAAAACAACTAAGTTGGTAACACTGGCATGTTCCCGCACCCCCTGGGAGGGCGAGTGAATCATACCGGGATCGTGGAGCCTTGCGTATCGATCGCTAGACGGTGCTACAGACTGGGGGGAGGGGAGAGCTGTATCAAGAGTTGGGGAAGGGAGGAGGGGTGCCGGGCCGGCGCACGGAGGTGGACTTTGGCTGTGGAAGGGAGAGAGGGGAGGGGCAGTGCAGTAGCGGCAACGCAACGCGCGGCGCCGTGTCACCGCGAGAGCTCGCGCCAGTGTTGTGAAAACAAGCCTTTTGACAGCGCGGCTGCGTCGTCGTGGCTGGGCGTCATGAGCCTCCTGCGACGGTGAGTTTGCCGCAGTTATCACATCTCGTCTCCACCTCCCCCCCCCTAGGCTCTCGACAGGACCACTCGCATCCTCGCCGGCCGCTCAAGAGGCGTATATCCCCACCCGCCATTTTGTACTGTTTGTTTATTTTTCTGTAATTCTGAAGGAAAACAAAAGAGGTAATTTCTAGTGATGGAGATTTAAAGCGAGAAAAGTGATTGTTTGCTTGGCTTCAACGTAGTGAATTCATTTGTCTCTTTTTTTTTTTCCGCTTCTGGCGAGGGCCTATTTGACTGGTTCAGTGCTAATTGTGGTATCGCACGGTTGTGATTAGTCCGTAACTAGCTAAACCGTGCCTCGTAACAGTCATCCCGACCTACTAGTCGCATGACGCTACAATGGTTTGGATAACTCACTGACAGATATCATTGTTGTGATACTTACACCATCTCTAGTAATTAGTAATTCCGATTACATATGATTTTCTATTTACCATACTCCACGGTTTTTATATCACTGTAATATTAACATATAATTACGTCTTTATTTAGTCAATCGTATTTTACACGTCACCTTAATTGAAGGCCTTGCTGGGATGAAGGGGGCATGTCACATTTATGAACTTCTCAGAAATACGTGATAAAAATTATTTTTTAACAAAAATTCCTAGGTGTGTTTAAACTCCTCAATACTTGTAATATGTTCGTAGCATATGCCATGCAAATAATCAGGATTCATCAAGTTGAATAAGCTTTAAATTGCTTTTTATCAGAAGTTTACAATTGTAACATGCCCCCTTCATCAACCCATGCTTTAAATTGTAAAATTTCATTGCTCCATTTTTAATGTTTTGACATTTTGTCGTTTAAAATTATCTTCACAATAAGGTATCCACAAATTTCTTTTCTAAAACGTAACTATAATGACTTCTTTGATTGATGGTAAAATAAAAAATAAAAAAAAAAAACTTTTTTTCCGCCACTTTAGGGAAAATTACAAAAATATTTTTTCTCCTTTCTGAATCAAAACGAAACGGATTTCCGATGTTTTACAGTTAAGGGAAACTGTAAATTGTTTTCTCTGAGGTATTGAGGCTCTATTATACGTTAATACCTATCAGTTGTAATGTCTGATATTTGAGCAAGGTAGAAAGTAACGCATAATCATTATTTTAAAAATTTTCCAATCAAAATTAGAAATAAGGAAGAGAAAAACAATCCAACATTGCGGGTTAATCCACACTCAGATTACACCTGCCTGTATTTTTTTTTTTTTGCGGGTTCGGCGCCTCGAGTCGTGTTAACACTAAGGTTGACTCTTGGCTGCTCTACATTTTACAGCATCGCCTCTACGTTCAAGCGACCCTGTGCACGTGCAGTCATTCCGTCGGCGACTCGCCTTACAGTGACTTTAAATGGCTCTACTTCACCATGCTCGTAGCAACGGAGTTTAAAAGGTGGTATCACTGTCCAAGAAATTAATTTTTTAATGGTTCGATTTTAAAAATAACTACCCTTTTCGAAAAGAAAGTTTTCAGCCTGAAAAATTTAAAGGAATAGTGCGTCACTGAGAAGCTTGTTATAAAAATTTATCTTTAAAATTTAGGCAAATAATTTTAAAAAACTCTCTCTGTAGCAGTATTCCTAAATAAATTTTATATAAAGTACTCTTATCTTTAAAATTGGTGTTAGAAGTAATTATTGGTAGGCGGGTCCATGGTGTGGCGATTCTGTGACAAACTAGTAACAATTAAAATTATTACTAATATCAAGGACAACTATAACATTTCTTTGTACATAATATGTAATAAAATTATTTTAAAACCGTCCGTTTCGGCAACTTTCTAGTCAAAAAATACGTAACATTCTAATGTTTTTTTTGCATGAAAGTTTCGTAAATGGTTTCCATTGTTCTTGGACCGTTGCAAAATGTTTACACGTGTTTGTGAATCACGTGTTTAATACCCAAGTCCTGACGTTACCGGTCATAAAGACATCCTTAAAATTTCCACAACTGTCAGCTTTCAAAAATAAATATACGTGTGAATGCTGTACACTCATAATAATTTGTTTTCTTTGTGTGGTGCCAGAGTTTGCAACTGGAAGCTGTAAATTAATGATGTATCTAACGTGACATACGTTAATTACGATTGTTAGCAGCCATATGTTGAACCGCTCTTGTTAGTTTAGTTATTGTATTGTACTTCTTGTCACTGAAACGTTGTAAGTGTTTCTTTGTGGTCAGGATATTTCTTAAAAGATGTAAGTGAATTAATTTTTTGTCTGTATTTATAAATTTAAAATAGAGTTTCGTCTGTGTCGAATATAGTTTAGCCTAAGTCATACAAGAAAGAAGCGAATCTCGTTGAACTAAATTTCCTGGTATTTGAGCTGTTTGAAATGGACTGGTATAGGAAAATTTAACAACGCGAAAGTAAATACACTTTATAATACTTTTATTCAGGTGTTCATAAATGTAAATTTCAAAGGACAATGCATAGGCTAGTGTAGTAACACAAAATTTATCAGTGATATATTAAAATCGTAGATCATTACTATTTTTCAATAAAACTGCTTATGATTAATACTTGAAATTGTTTACGAAAATAATCATTACAACGTTGTTATTGTAGTTCTAAGCATCATATGACGGTTATGTAATTGCGTAAAATTGAAATTTTTTCGGTTATAGATTAAGTTTCAAATACCATTTCAATAAATCACCTGCAAAAATATACATTATTTTTCCCGGTTGTTACTAGTAGAGGTTTATGATGTATATAATGTGGCTGATAAAGCTAGAGATACTAATTAGGGACACCTGATTTTCGCGAAAAAATGTTTCACCACTTTGTTTCAATGCCTTACGTGCACATTCGCAGATCTGTTTCGTGGTTGGTTGTTTAGCAGTGACTGTACCAACCAGAACAATGTTCCTGCGACACTGCATGTCTGTGACCAGCGGCTTAGGCACTGATAGTTAACAAGATACAGTCATTGACTATGATGCAGAGCAGCAGGTGTGTACGTAACAAGGGCGTATACAGGGGGGAAAGGGGTTCCAGGTTCAACCTCCCCCTCCCCTGCCGAAATATGAAGGACAAAAAGAAAATTTAACCATGCAATTTTGAATTTATATATAAATTTCATACCTATGTATCACATTTTCTCTAGAATAATAGGTCTACTAGTAAACTAGTAAATCTGTTAGTGAATATTCAGAGCAACCATTAGTAATATTATCCACTCAAACATTTTTCATCTTTAAAAAACCCTAATATTACTACCATTGGTATATTCAATTTTTCGATAGTACAATTACTTAAATAGCACCATTTTACACCTTGAAACACCCAAGAAGACCTCCGGACTCCCCGCTTTGACTGTCGGGATCGGAATTTCTTAATAAAATTCCCCATTTAAAACCCTTCCCCTCAAACACAAATCCTGGCTACGCCACTGGTACGTAAGGCATTGATGGTGCCAAAACTATTTCACTAATAATTAGGGCCCGGCAGGTTTCTCGAAAAGATTTTTGCAGCACTTTGTTTCAGTGCCTTACGTGCGCACCTGCATCTCCGCTATGTGGTCAGTGATTGGATGCCGTAACACCCAGCGTCTGGAGGTTAAACCTGCAAATCACAGACGTGATGTGTGACAGTTATCCGTGTACTGATTGGCACAGTCTAATGAATAACGACTCTATACAAAACACTCTACCAATAATCATGAAGTTGAGCTGCAGGTGTGCAGGTAAGACACTGAAACAAAATAGGGCAAAAATCTTTTCGCGAAAACTACCGGGCCCTACTAATATTTATACACCATATCGAGCGAAAACATTAATTGAGTCTTGACGCATAAATTAATGGCGGGAATTGGATGTACCCAAGATAACTAGGATGTAACCATCTTAAAGTTATTTGGCAAAAACATTTTTACATCAAATACAGTTCAACTTATACATCCGTAATATCGTCGTCGAATGAAAATATAGTTTTTGCAGAATGACACGTCAAAAATTTTCTTTTCTTACTTATGATAAAAAAATAACTCTACATAAGTAAAAATATTTCACAGCGAATATTGTTGCCATGAAGTACTTTACGGGGTGCCTTCAACCGGATGGTCATGAAAGTATGTTACAAACTTTGCGAGATGTTCCCTTGTAAAAAAATCAGATAAAGTTATGTTTTTTTTTTTTTGGGCGGTGCAAATTTTAATGGAGAAATTCGCATTTGAAAGTTTGACATTAAAATCAACATTTCTTAAAATAACCAAAAGTAAGGACAAATGAACAATTAATTCTCGGGTGCGATTTAATAATAAAATCAGCCGTCTGTGAAAAAAAAAAAAAAAAAAAAATTCGGGTTGATCAAGCCTCGCTTTGGCATATTTTTTACTATTGCATTCATTTATATTAAATGCCACAACTTATGCCAGGAGGTCCCAATAAACAAAATAATTCACCTTGTCGCAGACCCTCAAGTGATCCGTTTTCCAGGAAATGAACGTATAAAATGTGCAGTCTTACGGGTAAGTAACATGCGATATACGGAAGGTATGAACGTACTCCTAAAGCGATAAGTATTCGAAACCATTTTTTTTTTTTTTTCACAGATGCAGATCTTCTTATTATTAAACTCTCATGAACTGTCATTAATTATTTCTTCTTACTTTTGGTTATTTCATCAAATGTAGGTTTTCAATATAAATGTTCAATCGCGAATTTCTAAAAAATTGAATTTTGTAACTTTAACTTTTTTTTTTGAAAGGAATCACCTAACATAATTTGTAACATACTTTAATCTACGCTCTGTTTAGCCACTGTGAAGTATTTTTGGAGGTTAATTAATTTTTACCATGGTTAAGTTCATAAAGCATTATCATTTTGACTTCGACAGATCCGTACGCAGAAAATATAGGATATGAATTTTTTGGATGAAAATATTTTTAAAGTAATGTCCACAAATTGAACACTATTTGGCGTAATTCATAATAAAGTAATGATTTTTTTTTGTTCCAGAGCACGTTAAGGGCTCTTGTAACAAAAAATTATTCGTAACTTGCTCATGCACCAAGTACTGAGAAAATTGTAGACATTGTTTGTAACGGATTCATTTTCCCATAAATTAACTATGTATTAATATTTTAACTACAGTAATCACTTGTAATTGTAAAACAATAAAATGCGATGAACTACTTTAGTAAATCCATAAAATAATACATAGAAATAAGTTTGCAATTGGAAACTCGTCGGAAAAGAATACTATTTGTACGAAATTTTGTTTTGCGGCTATTGATGTTTGTAAGTAGTTTGCTCTGATTTATTCTGTTTGCACGTTGTAAACATTTTGTAAATATGGGCAGAGAAAGTATGTGGGTAAAATTCTTAAACACTAACAGTTATAATAAATATGAACTATCTTATAAATACCACACAACAGTTTTATGACATATGTTATTTACATACTATTGTTTGTAAACAGTCAGTGTTCTTTTATAATTCGCAATTTTTTGTTTAACGCATTGTTTCATATACACCCTTTACCGTCTGCTACCTATAAAGTTGTGATTTTGCAGATTATTGCGCGGAAACTACTCAACAGTTATAATATTGCTGCAGGGTTAAGAATGTTGCAAACATTTACGGGATTACTTTTTTTGGGTGTTGGTTTATGATTACAATACTAATTTGCTCTTAACTTTAATGTATTTGAAACCATTCTAAAATATCTTAAATCAATTCGTGCCTCAACGGGATGAACAAAAAAGGTCGGCAGTGTCATGTATGTAGGTTCGACAAGTAGTGAGAACCACGGAATATAATTTAAGATGTATATCTCTAGTCTTTTCCTCGTTATGGCTCCGATTTAGACATCGCCATTTAAGAGTGTTCAAATGGGGAAAAATCGTAATTTTATTTTTATATGGAAATAATGTTCGTTTTGTAGAAGATACTTGGGAGTACAATTTCCTTTTAGAAAAAAAAGTTCAGCCATTTTCCTCATACTGGCATTTCAAAGTCAAAATTGGCATGTTTTTCGTTCTTACCCACTGCGGAAACCAATCAACATAAGACGTGAAATAATTCACATTGAAACTATATGTCACGGGTAAAAATCCATTGCAAATATTTCTGTATTAAAAAAATTGTTAAAAGTAGCGAAAAATTAAAAATATTCAGTATCAATTTTTTTAAATACAAAAATATTTTGTAATGCGTTTTAAATGCGTCAAGCAGTAGCCCGTAGCATGTAATTTCAATGTGAATTATTTTATTATGGTCACTTGTTTTCTCAGTCAATAAGAACAAATAACACGCAAATATCGACTTTACAATGCCGGTACGGGAAAACTGGGTGAGCATTTTTTTTTTGTGAGAGGAAAATGTACGCCCAAGTAAACTGATCTACTATTTCATAAAATTATAAAATTACGATTTTTCTCCACTTGAACGCCCGTAATACATGATCGTAAATATTTTTTTAGGTGCATCTATCTTACAAAGTGGCGGGAAAAAAAATACATAATAGAATACGACTAACAATGTATCCCTCTACATTTATTACTTTGCATTAAGAAATCGTCAATATGCATAATTTAGTTCGAATGAGTTGAATGGATCCTATTTGACGAAGTACTCTAAAGGTTAAAATGACTGCAATGTACTATAAAATTAGGTTTAAACGTTAGTAAACCATAAAACGTCCGCTGCACTTACTATGTTAAAACAGTGTTCAACAAGAACATATGAAATCTTTAACAACAATATTTTAAAAGCTGTTCGCAATATCTTCGAAAGGGGATCAGTTACAGCAAATGCAGAGAAAATTATCAAAATTGAAATGATAAAAAAAAAATCTGTTTCGGCGCAAAAACAATAAATATATCCACGCGTTGAAGTTATTTTTATAAACAATCTAATGAGATGAAAAATCACATGTATGAAAACTAAGATCTTTATTTTAATGTTTTTATTTTAATTTACAGATTTTCTTGCAAATCTTTCAAAATTTTGTTAATTTTATAATAAAATTTTACAGTAAACAACAACAAAAAATTAAATGTCGGGAAAAAGTCAATTATAATTCCAACTATCCTTAATTAGGCCTACTTGCGAAAATTTCAGGAGTCGCTAGAAAGACGTTTTATAGAAAAATCAATCTCTGTTCTGGAAATACGGTTTTTTTGCAGGCAAGATAAAAAACTTATTTTCAAGTGACAAAACGTTTCGCTTTAGTCGTATACTATGACATCAAAGAGGAAGAAATGAGTGAACATGACTGAAAATTGCATTTTTTTTTGTGAAGTGCATTGTTACTATAAACATACGTAGTAAATATTCTGACTCTTCAGTTATGAATAAAAAATGAGTAATTAGGAGAAGCGTCAGTGCAGTGGTCAGAGCACTCGCCTCCCACCATGGAGATTCGGGGCTCGATCGGAATGCTTACAAATTTTTCGCAGGTGGGAAACGTTGCAGACGTTGCCACTGGCCGGCAGGTTTTTTTTTTTTTTTTGTTGGGGAACATCTGTTTCGCTCTCCCTTATTCCATCGCTGCTCCATCGTAGTGTCTAATTTCTAGGGACAGGAAAATTCAGCGACTTCAATGACCTGCATGTTAGAATCAAATATTCCATACAGACTCAAGCCCTGGCCATTTGTTCACAAGTTGCTACTCAGTGGAACAACGAACAGTGAACGAATAGACGGGGCTTGATTATGTATAGGTAGAGACACTAGAAATTCGCGAAAATATTTAGCATAGT
The DNA here is from genome assembly GCA_003012365.1 of Medauroidea extradentata. Taxonomy (NCBI): domain Eukaryota; kingdom Metazoa; phylum Arthropoda; class Insecta; order Phasmatodea; family Phasmatidae; genus Medauroidea; species Medauroidea extradentata. The sequence goes on along the minus strand of PNEQ01067562.1, from coordinate 123,108 downwards.
CTCTAATAAACTATAGTATATTAACCGTGACACGTATGAACAGTTTTGTGGCGAATCACACACGATGTGTGTTCAAGCTGTACAGTTCTAACCGGGCCTGTTGTAGAAAGAAAAAATGCTTCAAATAAACCATAGCCAATGTCGATACGAAACATTCAGTGTTGTATACAGCATGTTGGAGCCTAGCAAATAGTCAACTATTCCCGCGATTTTCCAATATGTCTAAGTATAGGTAGGGACCGCTGTTTTTCGTAAAAAGAATTTTGATCCACTTTGTTTCGGTTTTTTTTTGCGTGCACATCTGTTCTGCTTCGTGGACAGTGATAGGATATTTCATCTCTCACGAGTCTTGGGATTCTACCGGGTATTCACAGACGTGTGGTGTTGCAAGAATTGTAATTGGCTCAGTAAAATGAGATACGGCTCTTCACATAGACACGCTGCCAATAATCATGAATCAGAATTGCAGATGTGCACGTAAGGCATTGAAACAAACTGGGGCGCAATTCTTTTCGCGAAAAACAGGGGTCACTACGTATAGGACAATGGAGTGTATATAGCGTGCGGGTCATCGAATTCGCGAAATTTTCCTGTCCCTACTTACTCATTTCGTGTAATCTTCGAAAGTCTGTCTCTCGGGGTGTGATGCTTTGCCCTCGGGTTCACGCCCTTTTCCATATTTATTTATTTAATGAATAATTACTGTATAAGAAGTGACACATCCTCTTAAGACACTTGACATAGGTACAATTAATGCTGTCATGTAAAGCGACAAGCAACATGTGCCCTGTTGAGTGACGCTGAGAGCCAGCACTTGTAATGTTGATACGTGGAGCTGTCTATAAATGGCGCTGCTAGTGAGGCGGCCCGATGTATATTTGGCGCTGCGTTTTGTCTTGGCTGCGCGAAGTGCTGTCCATGTTTGCATTTCCTTTGCGGTACGTGACATTACTGGCCAAGCTGAGAACATGCCCTAACCTGCTGAACCTAAGGTAGAACATTTCGGGAACTGTTCATTGTTTGCTATGCTCCAACGTGCTGTGTATAAAACCCACCGCACACGGAACGATATTTCCTACCAGTTTTCTTACGCGTTTGCCAAAGAGTTTCGAAATGAGCTGATAAAATGGCAGTGCTGCGGGCCTCAGAGAGTGATTCACTACACGTGGTACTGGTTTACATGCGTGAAAGCATAAAATATTTGTTAATGCCGTACATCATAAAGACACATTTTATCCGTGCTAGACCCCACCTTTATGTATATACTGTTTACGTTTGTCATTCGTTGTCCGACAAAATGTAAGAGAATAGGAGGAAATTGTAAACGACTCACGTGATAACGTATTTCGTTCTCATTGGCTGAAATAAAAAAAAAACAGGTAATAAATACGTAGCGAAAATAGCACCATTTCTATTACGGAAAAAAAATCATAGACAAGCTAGTAGCATGCACTGCACGTGCAGCGACAGCTTCAAGTGAGAATGCCTGTATGCGATATCGTATAGGAAATATCGTTCCGTGTGCTGTGGGCTTAACATTGAATGTTTAGTGTCAATATTGGATATATTTTATTTGAAGCAGTTTCTCTCTTCAACAAGTCCAGTTACAACTATACAGAATGTGTGTTATTTCTCCCAAAACTGTTCACACGTACCACAAATTGATCATCCAATAATAGTGTGATAAATATATTACAGTTTATTGGTGACTATGTTTACTTTGAATATTTTCGGGATTTTTTTTTTGTTTCTACATAGTAAAAAAATTCGTATTTTTACAAAAAAAAATTCTTTGGAAACTATGTTCCAAAATATATTTTTGTGAATTTACAAAACCCTAAACTTTACAGGAAATGCTTGTATACAAATATGTATGTATATTTACTAACAATTTTTTTATATTTTCAAATAATAATTGTACATTTGGAAATACATTTTTGCACATTATTCAACAATTATTGTTTGAAGTGCCAGAAGAAAAAAATTTGGCAACCACTTTCCAAGTAATTTTTTTTTGTAATATTACAAAATATTTTGTAAAATCTGACAAGCCGTTGAAAGTCATTTTGTTTCACATTAAACACTTGGCTTATAAAAATACATTTCGTACCAGCCCCCACAGGTATTAGGAAAATTTGGACCACTTTATTGACCTGCGATATTCATATTGCAGTGCCTAGACTTATAAATGTTTTGACATTAGTTTACAAGCTTTTACTTGTAAATAAACGATTTTTTTACTGTGTACGCATAGGAAATACGGAGATAAACATTCGCACGCGTTTTATTTTCTTGGAAATATATCGTTGTACTTGAACATAATTTTGACAGGGAACCGTTTTACTGAGATTCCGCTAATTTAAGTCAAACGTGATACAAATAGTGCCAGATGTGTTGAAACAGCAGTATTCTTCTATTTACCACACCCAAAGAGCAAAGTGTCTGTATTTTGTAAGACGTATGCCTTGCTGCAAAACGTTCGGCTGATTTGCAAAATTACATGGCATTAATGAAATGGCGCAAAGTATGCCGGATCTCGGCGGTTTTAATATAAAGCTTATGAGATAAACTGATTGTTTTGTCTTCAGGGCTGCACCCGCGTCTTGTTGATATCTCGTACCGACTTTCCGCCGTAACTGACATCAGGCATCTTCAGGTGCGTCTCGAGACGATAGCAGGCCAGGGACTGGAGGAAGATATTATATTCTGTCCTGAGAGTACCGTGCCTGTGATTGGCTGGCTAGTTGTCCAGTGGGCGTTGAGAAGCCCCATAGGACTTTTAACGTTGTAAGTTATTTATATAGGCAAGCAGATTGTAATAAAACTTGGTTTTTCACTTTATGACACAGCACTTGTTTGAGATATGGTAATTTATCATCTAGAAATAATTTTATTAATTCCGGCCTTCCAAATTAATGAGGGAATTAAGAAGAATGATATTCGTTTGGCAGTCTCATTCACATTTCGTTAAAGTTTAACTGATTTAAAAAAATTTTGTTTGAATATTTAAATACAAATTACCACATCGGTGATCGTTGTACAATTTGACATGTAAATTAAGTAGCTGTTTGTTTGACTAGCTTCTTGCTAGTAGGAAATTCAAAATTCCAAATTAATAATAACTGCTGCATTTCCTGTTACCAGCAGCAATATAAGATATTTCCACGAGGTAAACTGTCAGCTGTAAGCCTAACTGTTCACAAAATTTTAATGAATTAGTTGTAGTCTCATGACATACTATATGTTGCTTTATTTAAATTAAAAATACACGAGAATTTATTTATTACTGAAAAAAAGTTTGAAAAGAAAATATGTGTCACATATCAATCCCGACAATGTATATCACTCAGAAAGAAGCAGCCTATGATATTTAATAATGTTTCGGAAAAATTGTATTACTAGGTGAAAATGAGTATTTAATTTGTACAGTAACATTAATTTTTTTGTTCAGTAAGAAATGTGTCACTGCACAACATTATCAATGACAAATTTTAATTCTAAATATACCTACTTAGGTACGCGTCGCGACGTTTGATTCGCGGCCCAAACCTACCGATATTAGTTTTCTGACATCAGTCCAGGCGAATGGTTGTATAGTTTCTTGATATAGGTCATGGTCATTTCCTTCCTCGTTCTCTGAGTCACTCGCTTCGTCTCTAATGACATCGCTGTCGACTAGACGTTAAACCCTACCCACCTCTAAGGCCAAAGTTGCACAGTAGTTCTTAAGGAAATTATAATAATTTTAAAGCAACGTTATATATACAAATATCGTAAAACTATCACAACAGTTTTAACAAAGATAATCATAATATGTACCAAAAATTGTTCGTTACATCACCGAACTTAATAAATTGCTATACAATAGGCCAAAATAAAACAATGCTCTGACTAACTGACGCACACATTTGCAACCTATCATAAATTATTTTTCATAGTATTATAATTGCACACACTACAGATTTTTTAAAAACTATTTTAATAATTTAACCAAAATGTGGGAAATCCCCTAACGTGTCCTTAAAGTGGGAATTACATAAACGTCTGTTTTGACATTACGATTGGTTATTTTGTCCGGATAAATATTAGGAAAAGTGTTGTTTTTCGCGGCAACTGCAAGAAATATTATCGATGGACGCGTGATAAGGCGTTATCATGGGATGATAAAGTATTAAAGTTCCGTCGAAAGCTATCAGCCACGATGGCAGATAAGAAAGGCGAGTATCAGTTGGACATCTGAATGCTGGGTATCGCCTTGCTCCACGTCTTCTCTCACTCGTCTGGATAAATACCGTAGCGTCACTGCAATAACACTACTAGATCTTGTACTTGTAAGTATAGTACGTCACTTTTCAGTTTGCTTTATTCGTAATAAGACGAGGTCTCACCGCACGTGTTGAATCTCTTCATTTTTCACTCGCTGCAGGACAATCATAGCATTTGAACTTTTAACGTACGTTTAAACTGCAATCAGTCGAACATTTTTTATTATTCTTAGATGACTGGACAGATCGCTGCCTGAATATACGTTAAAAGTTTAACTGCGATGCTTGCTCTGTAGAGCAAAGAAATAGAATTCACACTATAATCTCAAATTTCGCACTATTTTTTCTCAGAATTGAGAAAAAGCGAAAAATAAAGAATTTAACGCGCGGGGCGAGACCTCACCTTAAGGCCATCCTCTTTAGTTTATACTTTTTTTCAGAGATATTATTTTTTTACGTTTTTAAACGAGAGCAGATATGAAAAATCTTCTCTATATTGGCTGACTTTTTTCAAGGCAGTTAATACAATGATTTTAGCTAATTATGTAATTAACGAAAATCTCGTTACCTGTCTTTTTAGCCGAAACCGTAGAGTTTCTAGCTTTGAAAAAAAATTAGCTATCACGGTAAATAACATTTTAAACAAAACCGCCAGACGGAATTTCGGTATCTGCTCTTGTTTATGATTAAAAAAATAATTATCGCAAAAACAGTAGATACTAAAGAGGTTACATTATCATGATACGAAAAAAATGTTTTGTAATATATTGTAGCAACCTTTCTTTATACTTGACTTCGACAAACGCAGCGAAAATAAGAATGACTCTTATCTCTTATAAAACGCCAAGATAATGTTGATATGTGTAATACTCTTATTGCTATAGAGAACGTAAAATTAGCTTTGATTTGTATGGGGTTAATGCGGGTTGCATACATACGCCTGAAACACTGGGGAAAGCACTCTTACATCTTCATACTTCAAATAGAAAATAACTCTTCTGCCAGCTGTCACTAATATGTTTGTATATAATATCACAGTAGTTCCCCGTTGCCTTGCCTTACATGGGATTCGAACCAAAAACCCCCTACCAGTGTTCCAAACCACTACGCCAAGATTGGGCGTCAGAATTCTTAAGAAATAAAATTGTATAGGCTCGTGTGCAAGGACGTATATGTATCAATATTAAGGCAAAAATAAATTTTAAATTAATTCTCCGTGGTCACACCCGTTCCTTGCGATTTTTGGAACATTTTATATCTTTCCACCCCCTAAATAATCGAATTTTTAAAAACCATTGAATAATTTGCATTTTGGAAGCCTTTTAAGGTATTTACGTAAACTGAAGTCCTATTCAAATATCGTATCTCGGCAGGTTTAAGATACACATAGGATTAATTGAAACCACTTTTTGATTTTTAATGCCCGTAGAGTTTGAATCTGGAAAAAAAATCTGAAATTATTTTTTGCGATATGCGCAAGGTTCATTTTGAGAAAAAAACAGTTCTGTATTTCAACGGATTTAAAAGTTATCGAGGATCGGTTGAAAACACTTTTTACGGCTTTTACCCCCTTAATTTTCGAATTTCGAAAAAAATTTAATAATTTGCATTTTGGAAGCCTGCCACTTTTTAAAATAAACAAAACCATGTATGTAACAATCAAAGTGTGTAGATTATTCCGTCTGAGGTTACAGTGTATAGAATATTTTAAAATTATTATTATAGACAATATGTACAGCAAGAGTGCTCACTTTATTGTGAACAACCTATAGGTAGCGTTCGGTAGAAGTGAAGGAAGGAATTCTACGACAGCACCTTTGTCTCCGTAATACACATACAACATTCGACATCCGCCATCATCTCGAATTCGTTTACTTTTTACTATAATTTTTCTACCGTTATATTTTTACACACTTAACCACTATGGATGTTTCGATAATTTCTTTGAAAGAGCCATGTGGGTAGGCGATTCAGTAAAATATTGTGGACATATGCTATTGCGGTCCTGTTCCGTATCAGAAAAACAAGAGTAATAAAAAAATAAAGGAAAAAACAAGAAGAATTGGCTGCAGTCAACACACAAATAAATAACAACCTGAGAAATTCCAAGGGGAATTGTGATAAATCACAGAATATTATAATCAAGAAATAAAAATTACTTCCAGTCAACAAGAAGATGGGAGCATATGTCAGCTGTATTATGAAACATTGTCTTCGCCTTAGTTATTGTTGTCTGTGCTTCCTTAATTTTGGTTTCCTGAATTTCATCAATGTTTTTTTTGTTTTGAGCTGTTCATTTTCTTTTTGTATTTGCTTTTATTTGGCAGATTTCTTTTTTGGAATTGTTCAGGTTTTGTTATTGACGTATGATTTGACTACAAACTATTCGGCTTATTTTACGTGTATTGTTTTTATGTTCACTCTTGTTTTTCTGACACTACGTAGCACTGTAACGGCGTATGTCCACAACTTTTCAGTTTGTAGATGTTACGCCTATGCTGCTGTGTGTAAATCAATAAAAGCAGAACTAATTTTTTATTTAACAATGTTGATATAAATCCTATTACAGGTAGAAGGAAAATGTGTTTTCTTATGGGAGAGTTTGGCATAGTGAGAGATTGCTGTCGCTAATTTCGCTGTTATCGCTATGGGGTCTAATGAAATGCGAGGCCGGAGTAAAATATGTATATAAAAATTTCAAAAAAAAAAAAAAAAATTATTTAAATTTTTTTAAAATAAAAATAACAGTTAATGCGATTTTTATACACGTCTTGGTGTAATCCATGACACTGTTCTTCAGCGTGAATTATTTCATTTCTCTAAGACAGTCTTCCTTTCTAATATAAAACCGTTTTATGCAAATTTGGACTTTGACATGCCTCTATACGAAAACTACCAAAGCAAAAAAGTTTTCATTGCGGTAAGTAATAGTCACAATGTATGTCTACAAAACAACCCCGTAGCTCGCACAAATATAAACATTATTAAAACTTTAAACTAGGCATGCACGCAGCACGGAAGGAATTCTCTACGGGCGAGGAGTCGTGACAGTCAGAACCCGGCAAGACGGCAGACTTCGTCGTGGGTCGATGCACTTGCATGCAGCCCTCCAACATGTGTGGTGTATGTAACCTCCCCTCTCCTTCCCCTTCAGTAGCGGTCGTTACCGTCTCCTCCGGCGCCGGCGAGGGGAGAAACAAAACACGCACGCGTCTCGTAGCTATAGGGCGGCCAAGTTGGCTGGCTTGTCTCTCTCTACGCGCTGATAAGGTTGATTACAGTTACGGTAATGTATTAACTATGAATAAATTATAATGAGTGAAAGGTGAATCAATCTACGACCGCACATAATGGCCGTTATGCGGAAAAGTACAAGACTCTCCGAAGTAAAACTGTTTGACGACTGGTAAAAATCAAATTTTATTGTTCGGATGTATTTCAGATTTTTTCTGCGGCCGACATCTCTGTGTGATGTGTAACTTACGCAAACACGATATGACAGGCAATATATTTTGCCCTTTTTAAAGTAGTATTGACAACCGTCGTGAACAAACAACGAACTAAGAAGTACGTATTTGTTCTGAGAAAAGAGTTACAAATAGATGGCAGCTCCTGTAACAGTACCCTTCCACTTACATATATTTAAGTGATACATTGCGTAATTTACTAAGGAAGTGTGTTCAAACTCTGACACATTACAATAAATTTTAAATATCGAATTTCAGTTTAAGTGAAATACGCAAGAATGATTTCTGTGTGCTTGGCTGAATACGGTTTGTGTTATTTTTAAATGTTCTGCCTAACCTAATTTACAATATTTTTAACCCAACACACAGAGCAAGTCAATGTGCAGCATAACTGACGGAGTCAAGTGTATCGAAGGAAAAATGATTTTTCTGTGTTAACAAGATACGGAATACAGTTTGAATTTTTTTTTTTTGAGATAGTAAGTGTGAGTTAAAAAAACAACTATTTGAGTGTTTAGCACTGCACCAAAGAAAAAGCCGTGTTAATTATAATACATAAAACAGCGTAAATATAAGTTTGGCCGAGTACGAGATGTTTTCAGTGATTTTATACAGACAGTGCATGACTTATTATCCGGCTCATACATAAATACTTAAAGAGCATGAAAGCGTTTAACAGCCAATTAATAAAATGCAGAGATGGATTAAAGCGCAAATATACAGTAAAAACACTGCGAAATTTGGGGTACACCTGGCATTGCAGCCGCTAGTCAGGAACAGCGACTATTAGAATACGATTCTTACCTGCTACTGAGACACTATATATACGTAGTATGCGATAAACTAAGCACTTTTGAAACTCTAGTTACTTTATACTTTCAGTTAATATACACGTTTCAGCCACTTTTAAATATAAACAAATCGCCCTTAGTAACAATCAAAGTGTATGTAGATTGTACTGTACTCAAACGTTAACGTCTAGGTTACAATAAATAATATTCACAGGAATAACGGTTTTGTGGTGGCCACAAAAAATTTTTGCCAATATGGACCCCGCCAAAAATTTTTGTGGTGAATACAACATTTTTGTAGTCACTGCAAAATTTTATTGGTGACAGAAATTTTTTTTTGTCGTCACTACAAAAAAATTTGGTAAAGTACATATTGTTATAATATTTTGTGGTGAGCAATAAGATTTTTTTTTATCTCCAGTGATCCTACGTAAGGTAGTAGTAAAAAATGCACACTTACCACGGATCATTTATAGCAAACTGTCTGAGTAGCTGAAGCGTCAGATGTATGTTAGCAATAACACGTTTCCTTCTTGTAACAAGAACTAACAAATGTAGAATAATTTAAAAAAAACCTACTTAAATAAATTAAAGACGAGACCTAAACGCATCTGCTAGTTTCCTCTAAAGACAGAACCTTTTCTTTTCAAGCTATCCTAAACCATATTTAGATCAATATTTCTTACGTGCGACCTTGTTTGTACATTTCAACTCTACGGGTGGATTGCAGAGTCATGTGAGGAAAATCTTGAGGTAAAGGTGAAACTAAGGAATACTTGAGTAAAATCCGAGAATTTTTCGTTTGCATTGCAGAGTCAGGAAACTGAGATATCTCAGTTGAGGTGAAGTGTTACCACAATATTCGCGAGAAAAGTAATTTGTCTTCGTGCATCGACTTGCGAATGTAGTTAAAATGTATGTTACTTTCCATTTATTATTCACAAAACTTACATGATGGTGTTTGTTAATTTATATTCAGTGTTTCGCATACTGTAAAGCTGAATAAATGCAACATAAACATGATAAAAAATACGTCGTTAAATTTATATCGTATCCATTTTCTTTGATAACAAAACTGACATAAAAACACGACATCGCTTTCGTGTAAAATTGTACAACGAATATAAATTGTGTTGTAGATGCCAATGCAGTCTTTCATTTACACCATGGTGATGTTCCTCCTCTAAAATATTACCAATAAATTTAAAATAAAAATATTACTCTCCCCATGTGACATTCTAACCTCAATTTACGGCCGCCATGAGTGATTTGCAGCCTGAGAAAATCTTAAGGAAGGTCTGAGGACAACTCAAGACATTCTTAGTTTTTCCTTAGATTTCACTCACTTTCGTCTGTGCTATGAAAATTTCTCACAGTTCACCTAAGATTTTTCTCAGTATGACTGTACAATCGGTCCTACGCCTGAACGAGCATCTGACGACTTGTGACGTTTCTGTCGACACACCCCAGTAAAGTGACACTCCCATAAGCGGCAGTGTGAAACTGCCTCCACTCATTCTCACCTCAGAGTGAGGCAAAGCGTAGGTTATACATATGTGAACTACGTCCAGGATTGCCAACAACTATTCCATATATACCGCTAGACCAAAACACACATATAATGAATTAACCGTCAAAATAAGCAAGAATAAAACTTTAAACCAAGAAATCGTAATGAAATTAAAAACAAATTAATAAATAAACACGAGGACGTGGAAATAAATAAAACCATTTTTAGATAGTGACTTGCTCTGGGTCTTCGAGAAAAGTTGTAGTATAGATTTGAAGGGAAAATTAATTGAAATTTAAGTTAATGTAACGTCCATGTTGAAGACGCCGGAAACATGCGAGTCTACGATAACTGCTACCAACCGAGCGAGGCAGAAACCTACTCTAGCGGCAAGTACAGTGGACTACGTGCGCAAAGATGATACAACAATGTCAACGTTTTGCTATCTAAAGAAATAATTATAAGAACGAGGGGGAAAATTATATTTCTCGCTAGGCAGGATGGAAATTTTTCTAACACTAAACAGAACTTTAAAAATGCTAGATTTAGATTAATATAAATTTCATTAGCATCGCTGGATACATCACAGTTCGCCAACAACTAACCAGCATGTAAGACCAGAACCGTAAAGTAGCACAGGCACAGGCAAAGACACACATCAAACGAATCTCGTAAGTTACATTTATCGCCGCACACGCACGAAGTTCAGGACGTCTCCACAAAGTGTGCCGGAAATGATGGATGGTATATTATTTGTTTGTGTGTTGGCAGCACTAGTAAATATAATAGTTTACTTTGTACATTTGATTTTCGTAATCAATGAAAATCACGATGCCCGATCTCCCAAATTAATAATTCTTAAATTTCGCAAAACACCACGCTTGTTTACATTAACTAAACACGTATACAACACCGTATACAACTGTAGTCAAGTTCATTTCTAATTAATCGATAACCAAGCTCCACATGAACTCGGCAGTATCCTCATTCTGATTGGAATTCCTGTGCGTGTATCATATTCTGTGCTAAATCAATTGTAGCGTAGCCTTAATTAAACGTCATAAGACGATGTCATTTTTTTTAAAATACGTGTTTGTGTTTTAAATACATTTATTGTATTTTTACCATGACATAACGGTAAAATCACACTGACATAATAAGTGGTGTAAAATTATACGAGCAGTCTTGGAGATCCGTACTGACACCAACATTTGTGTGAAATGACACGAATTATTAACAACGTAGGTTTGCTCAGCTACGTTACCAGGCTTTGCAGGCCACCAAGTTATGTCTAAACGTATGCCAGAATGAGTTTTAAGATGGCGGAAATAAAAAAGAAACCTACATATTTGTACACACACACAAATGAATACTCGTCTGTCTGTAACGGATGTGTTCGTACACCATTCATCCGAATGCGATGAAACCTCAGTTATTTGTGCGTTTGCTAGTGAGAAAAAAAAACTGCATACGTACTTTCTCCATGGGGGTGGGGGAAAATCGGGGTACATGAAAGAACGGGACACCTAAAAAATTATAAAAAAAAAAAATCAGTAAAAGAAGCATTGCAACGCATTCCGTAGACAGCTAGTATATTATATTCGTTAAATATTTCACAACATGTGAGGTTGTCAGTAGATTTGAACACGTTATTTTATTTATATTTTCCTCCTATAACATTAGTTTAGTGCTTCTTTCTTTGATATATACATTGCGCCTTCAGTTTCATTTTGTTGTAGTTCTGGTGGTGAATAGTGTTTTGCAATTCTTTCGCGCCGGGCAGTTTCATATACCCTGCTCTCGAGCAGAGAACAAGCAGTAAATCGAGACGCCGCTCTCGTGATATATTGGACGCTTTAAAACTAACTACTCGTGTGACTGTTAACACGCCTCATGTTGCAATTTTGCCCTACCGGCTGTAGCCTCGTGTCTTGTTATTACCGCCTGAAGTGACCACGTTCCCCACATGGCGGGAATAAACAGCACGTGATCCGGTCTGCATACCTCCGCGGCCCGTGCGGGTGGTATAGGTCATTCTAGATAAACTAAGCTCTAAAAGATTTAACCTATGAAAAATAGCACTAGCCGTTACTGCACATAACTCAACATTAGCAATAGTTACCTTACACTTTGTATGGTTGGCAGCGTATATGCAGTTCCGTGTATTTCCCTATTTAAAATACAATACTGTAATAAAATCAACTGAAATAGACAAATTTGTGTTTTAGAATATTAATGAACTTATTATTATTTTTTTTTTTTCAAAATATATATGTTCCTACTGATGGCACAACTGAACGTACACGCGCAAACAGTGACAGGACCAGAGAGGTTAGATATTTCCCGTCGTTAGTTGTTACGCGCAGAAAAACACGAATGAGCTGAAAATAGAAATTTAGCAGGACTTTTCTGAGTGCTCACTTTATCCCGAACTGTCTATAGAGGAAGACCCTTATGTAACACGAGTGTCTGGGTCGAGTTAACTGTCTCTCTCCTCGGATATAGTCCGGAGCATTCGTTTATACTCGGCGATTGAGCGTCAGCGCAGCTCCACATATATTAATTTTATAGTAATTTCCTAACCTAACAAAACCGTCCTTCGATTCAGCGCACCATATTTTTTTTGACACTTTAAACAAACCTAACCTAAAAACTAACCTTAGCCAGCAGGGGCGCGCCCAGGAATTTTGGTTCGGGAGGTATTACAACAGGACCGCATCTAGCATTTGTCTTCGGGATAAGGGTGGGGGGGGGGGGGAGATCTTCAAACCTGGGAATGTTATGAAGTAACATCCTCCCCCTCCCCTCCCCAATAAAGTAAGGGATCCAGTAGTCCTTCACCGGGGTAATTTGTATTTCAACGTTCAAAATGGTGCTATTCAAGAGCGGAATACAGCATGGTTTGAGGTACGGTAACAGACAAGTGATAAGGGCTATATTGGCTCATGCGTCAACAACGTGTCGCCCTTGTGCTCGGGGGGCGTGAAAACGGCGTGAAGTGTTTTGGTTGTTGGCTTTTTCCTATTGGACTTTAAGCGGTGACGGTACTTTTTTACTTCCGGGAAGTACTCAGTATAGTCCAGCGCATGCTTCTCTATTTTTGTTTTACGATTCCGGTTGGAATTGTGTACGGGACAACAGTTAAAAAAAACCGTATTTAGTCATATCGAGGTATCTCGAAACCATGTTTCTAAGCATGACTAGAAAATAAAAATAAAGGAGCTTAGTTTTAAATGTTTTCTCGTAGATAAAGGTACCAAACAAACGTTTAGTAGTACTTAGAAAACTTTCTCCTAACACACTGCAACAATGTTCGTGTGCTAACTATACTATAGGTCATTCGGAATAAAGTGAGCACTAAAGATTTAACCTTTGAAAAAAAAAATCACTAACCGTTACTTCATATAATTTAATATTAACAATAGTTACCTTACTAGTTGTATGGTTGGCAGCGCATTGCCGAATATAGTTCAGTGTATTTTCTCATTTAAATGCAACAATACTGAAGTAAAATCAAAAGAATTCGACATATTTGTGTTCTATTTAATGTAATTATTAAACTTTTTTTTATCGGGCTATATATGTTCCTGCCGACAGCGTAATTTATCTTAGACGCGCAAACATCAAGTGCCGTGTCCAGAGAGGTTATGCATTTCACGTCGTTAGACGTTAAGCGCGGAAAGATAAGAATTGTCTGAAAATAGAAATTTAGCAAGGCTTTTTTTAGTGCTCACTTTATCCCGAAACGCCTATATACAGCTATACATAGAGCCATGAACATTTCGCGAAAATAATTTTACCTCGGTTTGTCTCAGTGCCTTACATGCACATCTGCAACTCTACTTCATAGTTATTGGTAGCGTGTCTGTGTGTCTCATTTGAAGGTTACTACGACACCACATGTATGTTATTTGCAGGCAGAACCTCAAGATACGTGACAGTTAAAACTTCCGATCACTGACTATGAATCAGAACTGTAGATGTGCACGTAAGGCGCTGAAACAAACTGCGGCAAAATTCTTTTCGTGTGAAGTTCATGGCCCTACCTATACAGCTCTATTTGTAAGATGAAAGGGGAGGGTGTGGTCTGGAACCATTGACCCAACCTCACTAATGTTTTATTGGATGATTTAGCAATTTCAGCAATATAGTTTTAAATCCTAACATATAATTTAAACACGTAGTGGAATTAAAACGGTCATATTACCTTACAGAAGTATAACCATTAAAAAAAATTCAACCCATAACAACACATTTCCCCCTTACGTGCACAACTTACCTAAACTAACGTAAAGTAATTGTCATAGGGAACGGGGTTAGGAGTGGAGATGTGTGGCTCCATCGCCGACGATGAGCGAATGTCCCCGAGCATTTCCGAGGAGCGCGAAAGCTAACGCGATTATAAAAAGAAGTAACGGCTCATTTGATAAGGGCGAACTTTGCCGCTTATTGGTTGCTGTCGATGCCAGCCTCGTGTCTGCCTGACTACTGCATTTTACGGCAGGTTTCCTATTGGCCTGTCTGTCGGCTAGCAGGACAGTTGCCTTACACTGATTGGCTGTAGGTGTTTCCGCCATGTTGCTGGTAAGCGAAGCCAATTTTGCTGGCGTGTGTGACTTAGGCCGTGTCCCAACTTAAAAGAATATTTTCTGGAGAGGGCACTCTTTCGTATTACCACGAGTCAGAGCTCTCAGGCACTCTTGCTCTCTTCATTTGGGACGATTCACTCTCGAGTTTGTAAACAAATATTGCAAAGGTAACAAGTGCGTAAATTGTATTAATACAAGTTATAAACACATCAAATATGTTTGTAGGCAATTCAAATTGTTTTAAACATTCCAGCGTCGTATTTTAAGCACCGAATGACTGTTTATAGGCGATGCTGTAACTTTATATTTTGTGTATTTAAACGTATATTAGGGCAGAAAATATTTACACAACTTCTTGCCATAATTAACTGTTCATTGCAAATAATTATTTATGTATAAATATTGAGATATTTGCAATATGTGACACACATTTCTTCAATAACCTCAAACCATAGTTGTAATCAAGATGGCGTGCGCCAGAGAGAACGAGAGAGTGCAGCAATTAAACAGTTTCGTTCTCTCGCTGTAGTTTAGTTTATTTTAGTTTATTACATTAATTTGATCTATTTTCTAGTACAATTTTGTACACTGATATTGGACAAGTTATTTTTACAATATAAAACAAAATAAAATAATAACATTTACATAAGGTAGGCCTACAATGTAAAGAAGAAAATAAAAATTGTAATGATTATCATCTTCTTCACATCAGTTGAGGCTTATGTTCTGCCCAGGTTCGCATTTTTCAGTCTCCATCTACACGAAAAGGGGGAAAAAAGAAGGAACGGAGATGGGGAAAATACGCATGTATACTCTCGCACTTTCGCACTCTCACTAACAAATTGAGACGACCAGAGAGCACTCTCTCTGACGTCAATATGGCGTGGTCGCGAGAGAGTGCAAGAGAGCATACTCTGAGTGGCTTGAGACACGGCCTGAGTTTGGCGTTCTATTGTCTAATTCACTTCTATATAGCTAAATATTGTGTGACAACGCAGGCCAGGCACTGGTTCTTGTGAAGAACTCGGGCCACGCCAGGCCGCGGCAGAGGACGGACGTAACGACACAGGTATTGCGCTAACGTCGGCCGAGGAAGTGGAAGCGAGAACACCTTCGCTCGGGATGGCGTCGTCGCAGACCTGTCCGGACCTGCGCAAGCCGCACACCTACTTCCTCGTTCACTCGCGTCAAGCCACCGGCCTTGGATCTGTGTAGACAGTGTGCGAGCTTTACACGTTCTACAGTCAGTTTTCACGTAGACAAGACATAGGACGTAAGCCGTGTCCGAAACCACTATTTAGGTTACTATATAAAACACGTGACCAGGTTAGTATCGTAAATATTTACGAATTTATGGTGTTAACTTTACTCAGGTGAAGTAGCTAATAGGTCCGTATATTCGCCTGTTGTACACATTTCCCGTGTTTCGGCAGAAAAACAAACGCCTATCAATAATGTTATTTGTACGCAAGCAATATGCCTTCTATTTGAAAATAAATTTCCTTATTTCGTACATAAATACCCTAACACGAAATGATAATTTTCAGAAGGAATTAATATAGCAGGCAGTGACAATACAACTAAATACTTGCTCTAAAATAAAAATGATGATTTAATGCTACCGAAATACGTTTAAAAATAAACAAAACAACATCAGAATACCAATGAAGTCTCTAATTTCCAAGATTAGCGCACGTAGTGCTGTTACGTAACGTTCGAATGCATGCATTCTAAATTCCTAAGCCCCTCCCCCCTGTGTTTATTGGTTAAAAATAACTGACGTAGTCATTGGAGATATAACAATAACATCACATCATTTCACGAACCACTGGTAGGAATGACGAAATCACGTGTTCAAGTCTCATGTTCATCCTTTTAGGTTTTGTTTCATCCTTTTAGGTTTTGTCTAGGTTACTTGATAAAACTTATCAAATTATTTGAAGAAAAATATTCATTCTGTTTACTAACACACGTATGATAATCATAACTTATAATCACTGGTTTTTATAACATTCATAAAGGTATGTTAGCCCAAAATTAATTATCTTCCCAATTATTTCTTGATGTCACCGAAGCGTAATGGAACAAATATCTTTTAACTGACTAATAATTTCAGAAAAAAAATCTGAGTAGCATTAATACAACCAATTTGCATCACAGCTCGGCTGAGAAGTGTATAACCAATTCGTTAAACTATGCGGAAGTCTGAACTAACCAGCCAAAAAATAGTATATAAAATGCATGGGCATCCGAACGTGCTTACCCCAGCAACATTTAGCACGGAAAATGTAAATAACGATGAAGCTAAGGTATATAGGTAATACACAAAAAAAATTGAACAAATGTTATCCATAACTTTCGATCATATTAACAGATTTAAGTTCTAAAAAGTTTGTATTGAAAAACCAACCGTACAGGACGCAAAGGAGAAAATAAATCTTTCTAAAACATATTTATCTATAAAATTGATGTATAGCTAAAAACACTTAGACAAGGCTGTAAATCTACCAGGTTCCTTCACTTAAATTTTGTAAATAAATTATATGAAATAATTCTTACGCATAAATTTTTGGTGTGGCCAATTACACTGGAAACGTTCTTGAGAGAAATCAGTAAACATTCAACCGAACGAACATTCTTAATTTCAAAGTTCTGTATAAATCTACATAAAACAAATTTTGAAGATAACAAATCAAGAAAAATAATGGCTGCCGGTAAGCCTCCGTTTGGTACATTATTTCGCAATTTTAAAGGCCTTGTTCACTATTGTTACGCAACATCGTTAAAAATAATCGGAATTTATAAGGCTGAGACTTTTACATTAAATTAAAAATGTAAAAACCAACTTTTAATAATAACTAGAGTATGTACGCAAATATGGATAGTAAAATAGATTACATAATAAATTTCTTCAACTATAACTCAACTATTAAAAATTAAGTCATATATTTATTCAAATTTCAGTCGTGCAGCGTTAATATTGCCGTAACAAAAGTGTTCTTTGGAGCAAAGCTGATTTGAAATTTTTCGTTATATATATATATATATATATATATATATATATATATATATATATATATATATATATATATATATATATATATATGAACATTTGCTCAACCAAAATTGTTTTGTGAGAAGGATTTCAGGGGTGAATTTTGGTATCGTAAACATAAACACTTCTTGGATTAAAAAACAAATATAAAAATAAAACGCTGGTAATCTGCAGTCCATGTTAACTCAACTGTGGTACATTCTGTGGTTACTAAACGTCGCAAACCAAAGCCGTGTATTATATTTTCTTACATCAGGGTAGTATTTTGAACCCGTACAGAGGACAGCATGTTCGCCGTAAATGACGTATCTGAGCGACTCGAAGCAACCACCAAGCTCGTCAAACTTGTTTCAAAGCAATTGGTGCGACCAATTCCGAGCATAAATGGAAGCAAGTAATCAGCTTTGTATATCGTAATGTATGTTATTATAATACGAAGCTATACGCTACATCTACCTTCATATAGAAATTATATTGCCGGCGCGTTACCGCAGTTGGTATTATGCGGTTCATCTCGTGTTATAGGGTCAATAGCCCCATGATCTTTCTAAGAAGCAAGTGGAATAGTATAGGTCATTCGGGATAAAGTGAGCACTAAACATTTTTAACTTTTGAAAAATATTATTAATCGTTCCTGCATACAATTCAACATTAACTCTAGTTGCGTTAGTGCTTGCATGGTTGGCAGCGAAGTTACGCAATATGTTTCCATGTATTTCCTATTTAAATACAACAATACAGAGACAAAACCAATCAAAATTGATATAATTGTATTTTATATTCATACAGACTGCACAATTTATCTTACATGTGCACTAAAAATGCTGAAACTTAAAATTAAAATTTTAAAAATTCAATATATATTTTTAAATACAAATATTTTTTATTCTTTAATTTAACGAGCATGTAATTGTAGCCTATAATGTCTTTAGCCACTGTGATTTTTTGAGCTTGGTGTATCAGTTGGTTTTAGTGTAGTCGTTAAAACGGAAACATGCAAAATATGAATTTAACACGCCATTACGCGAAAACTATGAGAGATAAAAAAATTTCATAAGTGCCAAATTTAGTCACATTTTGTGTCTAAAATAATAATAAAAAATATCTGGTACAAATAAAAAATAAGATAATGGTGATGAAAATTGCTGTAACCGCGTCCTTAACCATACCACCTGCTTTACTGTAATTCATAATTTAATTCAAATCCATAAATTATTTTAGTACGTAATCTATACTGTTCTCAGAAGGCGGAGTTTAATCATGAATGTAGGGTATACTATCGCTCCCTTCTAGCAAATATCATACGTAAACATTACTATAAGAATCGTAAATTTTGAGTTGGCATATTTAAAACAATAATTGGCTCGAAACGGGAGCTCATTTTAAGACAAGGGTTTCGCATGTAAACTTGTAGTAATTGAATCAAGGGGAAAAATACTTTTCACTTCTCAATTAATCAGTTTTGAAGATAGTTTCTTTTGAAACAAAAATTATTGTACGTGAAATTTCTTAAGAAATACAGTGACCTAAAACACTATTCAAATGAATTGCTGGCTCATTTATTTTGTAAAAAAAAAAAAAAAATAAGGTTACAAAAATGTACATTATATGTATACCACTAGCTGCTATCCACGCCTTTGTTCCCATATATATATATATATATATATATATATATATATATATATATATATATATATATACATACACACACTATAAAAATTTTGATAGTATGTTTTCGGCACTTCAAATTTTAAATAAGTTATAATATTAATATTGTTAATATTTTAAGTGATGCATTACAGTAAAATAGTTTTCTTAGTCTAAAAAAATTCCGAAACATTTTTTTTAAATTCTGAATGGTGTAAAAAGTTTTTTTTTTTTTAAGAAGTTGTTTCACTAATTTTTTTGGGTCCCCTGTTCTGCCTATCTGCCCGTTTTCTTATGTACAGATTTGCTGTCAGAAACCATCGCGGAGGGAATCACAACTCATCTAACTTCATTGCAATCGTATGGACGGTACAGGAACGCATGCGTTATAAACAGACGGAGAGACACTCATTCTTGTGTATCGAGACTAAACACAACTTGGAGTTTTTCAAATTGGCAGTATTCTTCTATAAATATAACATACAATACTTTGTTTGATTTATCTTAAACTTTAAATCGTTGAGAAGTTATTTGTTGAGGCTGTGCCTGGTAGTTTGACAATTAATTCAAAATTTTTCTTTTTAACGTTACTTAATTTCAGTATCGAAGTATCGCTACACGGTTGTGGCAATAATATATCTCGGTTCGTGTCAATCGTGCCCTAATTTCATCTTGGTAGTAAACCTGTATTTTTTTTTTTTTTTTTAGATTTTTGCACTCAAGTATCACAATTTAAAGGTGACATTCTGTAGTTTAGTACCTATACTTTCTCACTATAAACTATTTCATACATATCGTTTGACTAGTTTTTACTTTGGGTAAGTAGAGGAAATTGTCAAATAGCTACCTTGACGTCGGCTTATACGAAAACTATGCAACCGAAAAGTATTTTATTTATGGGAAAATGCTATAAAGTATAGAGTTGATAGTATATCGCAAAAATTTTTGTGCCAACATACCCTTGAAAACGCTATAGTTGATTGCATCACATATGATTGGGCGATGTACGTTTGACACATCGTAGCTGTCTGCAGACAAATATTACGCATCAAATATTACAATTGCGGGATTCCTATTGGCTCAGTCAAATAGGGCAACGCAGTTTCACGTACAAGCGAAAGTCAGTAATACTTTGTTAAGCTGAACGTATATTGAAACCTAGCAATCAGTCAAGTTCTTACGCGATAAACCACCATCTCTAGTTATGTGTAAGAATTAAACAATGTTTGATACAGTTATTAAATTATGAATTTTTCTGTGCAGAGCGCCCTTAAGGGCCCATGGTAGATAAATAGACGCTTAAAGTGTCAATTGTATAATAGGTTCCTTAAAGTCTATATCGAAAAACTACAAAACAGTAATCTTAGTTAATGATATTTGCCAACTCTATATGCAAACATTATTCCAAATTGCCATATTCGCTAAACATCCTTTCCTCCACCGCAATTAAACGTACGAAATTACAGCGTCAGATATAATGCCTTAGAAATACGTCGCTGGGAAAAAATTTTGCTCAGAAAGTTGGAAATAAACATTGCACGGGATTGTTGTTTTTTTCGAGCTTTGCTTATTGGCTACGAGCTTCCTATTATTTGTGATAGATGCTTTGTGCATTTATTTATGTAACCATGGGCCCTTAAGGGACTTCCCTACCTGTGCTTGAAATGCGTTCAAGCGAGTTACGACTATTATTTTTTAACGAAACTACTTAACGCGCATTATATTTGTTTATCTACGAAAAGGACACACACTTCAAATTATGTCGCTATAGTTCCAAAAATTCGGCACGTTTATTAAAAACATCATTTTCGTGCCTCTCAAAATAGCCAAAAATGGGGGTTTCAAAGACTGCCGTCCCTGTTAAAGTAACAATCGGATTCGAAAAGCACAACCATAGAAATAAGCGTTAGACTTCGAACTATGCTGGCCACAAATAAAATAATGTGGTCACCGCTTAAAGCCGCATAGGAAAAAGGATAATATTAAAGCACTGCACGCCAGCTGAGTGGCTTGCGCGGAGAGGCGATAATACATTACATACGTCGGTCAACGGCAACCTTACCGCTCCTGCCTCACACACAAACGCAATCTATCTAGGAGGCCCCTTAATACAACCTTTGTTAAGGGCGCGGTCTACCGCAACTTTCATCGTCATAATTTAATTTTTTATTTGTACCACATATTTTTTTCTTATTTAAGACACAAAATGATACTAAATTTGGCTCTTATGAAATTTTTTTATCTCGTAGTTTTCGCGTAATGGCTTTTTAAAGCCATATTTTGCATGTTTCCGTTTTAACGACTACACTAAAACCAACTGATACACCAAACTAAAAAAAATCACAGTGGATAAAGACATTGCAGGCTACAATGACATGCTCATAAAATTAAAGAATAAAAATTATTGGTATTTTAAAAAAATGCTGAAACTAAATATAAAAATTTAAAAATTCAATAATTAAAAAAAAATACAAATAATTTTTATTCATTTATTTTATGAGCATGTCATTGTAGCCTGAAATGTCTTTATCCATTGTGATTTTTTTGAGTTTGGTATATCAGTTGGTTTTAGTGTAGTCGTTAAAACGGAAACATGCAAAATATGACTTTAACCAGCCATTACGTGAAAACTATGAAAGATAAAAAAATTTCATAAGAGTCAAATTTTGTCACATTTTATGTCTAAAATAAGAAAAAAAAATATCTGGTACAAATAAAAAATTAAAAAATGATGATGAAAATTGTGGTAGACCGCGCCCTTAAGGTTGTTCAAGTGGGGAAAAAACATAATTTTATATTTGTATGAAATAGTGTTAGTTTTGTACACATTACTTGAGAGTACATATACCTCTAACGGAAAAAAATTAGCTCATCTAGTTTTCCCGTAATGGTATTTCAAAGTCAAAATTTGCGTATTTTTACTTCATACAAAACTTGAAAACCAGTTAACATAAAGAAATGAAAAAAATCATATCAAAACTACGCGTTACTCTCTATGGCCTGTAGCATTTAAAACCCGTTACAAAAAATGTTTATGTTAAATGAAAAATTTCAAAGTTTAAAATTTTTTTTGGTACTTTTAGAAATTTATTTTAAACACAGAAATATTTTATAATGTGTTTGTATATGCTTCAAGCCGTAGACGGTGATGTGTAGTTTTGATGAGATTGTTTCCATTTCATTATATTTACTGGTTTTCATGTTTTGTATGAAGTAAAAATATGCAAATTTTGACTTTGAAGTGACATTACGGGAAAACTAGATGAGCTAATTTTTTTCCGTTAGATGTTAATGTTCTCTGAAGTAATGTCTACAAAACTAACACTATTTTATACAAATATAAAATTATGAATTTTTCCCCACTTGAACGCCCTTAAGAGCGGGTTGGCGCACTCGTCCAAGCAGTGTTTCCCGCAGCCACGTGTCACACGAGACATAACGTGCGCCGCGGGGGGCGTGGTCGGCTCCACGCCCTGGTTTGCGGCGATAACACCCCGGCCAGACGCAACACTTTATCGCGCACACATTCGGCCTCACGCCACTTCAAATATTTGCCTCGTGTTTTTGGGAACAGGATTTCCTCCCGGTGTAATGAAAACACGGGCGTAGCCGAGCTCGTTGATGAGACCGAGGCAAGTTCGAGTGCTATGTACCTTCCTTTATCGTTGTTGGTTCAGAGTAGGGTTACTAGACACCGGGCATAAAAAAGGAGGGCATTCACTTCTCAAAAAAAGGCAGTTTCACAAAACAGGATGACAATCAGAGGCGGATCTAGGGGGTGGGGGGTTGGAGGTGGCGCTGGTGGTGCCGAAAATGGTTACTTGGGAATGAAATGTAAATGAGAGTAAAACAATATCTAGATTTAATTTTTGTATTTTTACTAACCTTAAATACCATATAATGTTGTAAATACAGTATTTATAATTATAGTGCACTCTTAAAACACTGCTGATGATAGCCAGTAAGTATAGGTTTTATGTATTCCTACTAAAATGTTATACTGTTATTTACGCGCGTGCAAAACAACGTATGCAAGATACGTTTATTACTGCTGGGTTGATTGGACTGATGGGAAATAGAAAGAGGAAATAGGGGAGGGGGGTGTAATCACAAATCACGCTTCGGGCGAAGGAAAGCCTAGATCCGTTTCTAATGACAATGCTTTTTTTCTTACACATCAAATTAAACTGGAGAAAGTAAGTACATTAGGCTGGTTATGTAATCATTTTCACGAGTGTGTCCTACAGCATCATAATATTGAGAGAATTCCATGCAAACGACCTTCAAATGTTCAACGAAGTGAAGAGAATTTCATCAGCATTCAACACCTAGGTCTTTAACGCTGGTGAGGGATGACACGATGTAAATATGGAGCGGTGCCGGAATGAAAGAGGTGCGGGAAACGGGAGCTCTCCGAGAAAACCCGCCGACCGGCTCGATTTCCACATGTGAAAATTCGGGGACCGGGAATCGAACCCGAATCTCCTTGGTGGGAGGCGAGTGCTCTAGTCATTGTGCCAACCACGGTGGCCCCTTAAATAAAAGTGACAAAAATCTTTACATTACCAGATAAGATAAAATAAAAAAAAGTGTTTATAAAATAAACTTGATTTCTTAAGAGGGTGTGGTACATGTTTCAACGCTAAAAGCATTAATATATAACTGTAGATTTCTTGAAGCCAATTTGCGAAAATTAAACAATAGCAATCCTAGAAAAATAGTTTTAGCCAACGTTTTAAACAAAATTGTTTCCAGTGTTACGAACTTCTGAAGCACAATCTCTGACGCCGGAACCTAGTACATTGAACTGCGGCGCAAGAGATCACGCGTAACAAATTAGTAATTCTGGGTAAATGTTTACTCATTAAGTTGGCAAATACCATTATCTAGGATTGTCATTGAGTATTTTATCCATATAGGCTTCGAAAAAATGTAGAAATCAATTGAGGTTTTCAGCGTTTATTTATCTACCACCCGCTCTTAAATTTACTGTGCGAACCAAAAAGACAAGACTACGCCTCAATTTCGACCGAATTCGATACATATATCCGTTAAAATATCACCTTGCTGCGAGACTAATAAACACAGTGTAGGCCCATACGTTTTAAAATAATTTTATATACTGAGGCCAAAATATTTGTTTGTTCGGGGTTAATACCAGTTGTGAATGTCTAAAAATGTGCTCATCTTACCACAAATTGCAAATATTGTATTTTTATGCATTAACGTAACTTCTTTTATTTTTATCTCTAGCCTACGTCATCAAACCAAAACATTTCAAACATTTTTTTGCATTGAAGACTAAACATGCAAATTAATGGCCAGTTCGTAATCACCAGCATATTTATGGTTAAAAACAAGAAATTCTGAGTTTACTAAAAATAGTCATGATGAATTGCCACAATTTATATTGACTGGATTTAGTTGTTTGGACATACTCCATTGCAAAATAAATGACTGTTCCGAAACGTCGCTATACGGTCTGTCTAGAAAACTATCGTGTTTTGTTTCGTCTCATCGTTGTGTCGTTTGTTGTTTTTCTGTGCGTGTCTGATATCTACTGTGTTTTGTTTCGACTCATCGTTGTGTCGTATGTTACCTTAGCTTTATTTTTTATTTTTATTATTTTCATTTGTTATCTGTTTTGTTCCTTGTTTTATTTGATCCGATTCCATTTTTTGGAATTTTATGTGGTGTATGTATCTTGTTGACTAAAGCATACTCTGCTTATTCATGTTTCTCTTTAATCTTTAGTTTTCTTTGACAGTCATTTATTTTGCAATGGAATATGCCCAATCTACTAAATCCAGTCTTGCACTCACATTTTACAGTTATTTCAAAGTCATAACAATTTATATTATTTTCCATGGTACTACACGATAGCACGAATTGTTGCAGTTTTTTCCTCGTGGGTGGGCGTGTCTGGTTGTTAAGATACTGAACTCACTAAGACCAGGTTCGAGATGACAGAATTTGTTGCTTAGATAGACATGTGAAAAATCTTTTAAATATTATTATGAATGTAATTTGGCTTACATATTTTGTCAAACGAATCTTACCAAAAATCGCAGCAGTACGTGTTGTAAAGTTAACGGTAATTTTTTGTTTCATCAATCTTGTTATCGATGTTGAACTGAAGAAGAACTAACTAAATAAGTGACTTCCGGTGACATTTCAACTTGAACGTTAAAGTACCAAACACAAAACTACAAAATAACGTGATGTAAAGAAAGTTTATTGATTGGGATTTAGTTATTTAATCAAATACTTAAATATTAGTGAGTTAATTGCTTTTAATTCTTGTTTTACCTGAAGAGATTCGGTCTATGCGCCCAGTTGTAAGCAAACGAGACACGTGAAACCAATATTTGGGCATTGTTATTTATCAGAAGTAAGCGCCATATTGTAAGGTAAATCATTCTAAAAGTTCTTCGGAATTGAAACAGTCTTCCATAA
This sequence comes from Medauroidea extradentata, assembly GCA_003012365.1. Lineage (NCBI taxonomy): Eukaryota > Metazoa > Arthropoda > Insecta > Phasmatodea > Phasmatidae > Medauroidea > Medauroidea extradentata. Next base: position 97,328 of record PNEQ01067562.1, on the reverse strand, counting down.
ATATTATAGTCCAATAAAGTCAATATTTATAACATGATATAGGACTGAAATTATTTTGTAGAATTAATTCAAAGCTGAAGAATACTTTGACCTTGTGTTTCTAATGACGCTTGGATTTTGTTCGATAAACAAGTGCAGTACTGTAACAGCGAGGAGGCGCGATGGTACAACACTGACCTTACATTCAGGCGGATCCGGGTTCGATCCAAGCTGCTGTCATTTTGATATCAGTTTTCTTAAATAACTTCAAGGTTAAATTTGGGATGGATTCTTAACGCGGGCCATGGCCGCTTCCTTTCTTATTTTGAATTTCTACTAGTAAAACTACGCACTCAGATTTTTATTTAGAGACTGATATTCAGTGTGTTCGTTAATCTCATAATCGCAATGCCCATGTGTGGTACTCAGAGTTAATTACCTTTCTGGATAAATTTACAAATACTTACTATGCGTAACGCTTTTGGAGGTTCTATCAGCATGTCTTGTGTTGAGATATTTGTTTATGTGCATTACGGAGCAACATTCATATAATTTTTGTAAAGCTACGAAATATTTCAAATTCTAGCAATACCCACATGATTATAAGGTCTGTTCACGTAATCATTCTATTTGTCGATAATTCTCAAAGTGGTTATGTGGACAGTGGGAAAATAACAATTTAATTATTGGCTAATTTAACAGACACTTGAGTGTGTTAGTGCGGTAATTACGTGTAGCAAAGGGAGCAGCTGCGTACTGGACTGCCAACATGTCTATCATACACATAACTTTAATGTGAGGTAGATCACAGAAAGTGTTCAGGAACAATGGGGTATATGAGTGCTCACACAACATACTACATCAAGGAAATAATGGTATAACGCCCGTAGATAAACTGGCATGTTGTAACAATCAGTGGGCAGGTAGGCGATCGCAATAATTAATTTACGTGTAGCGTAGTTGTTGTTTGAAGGACTACCGAAAGTAGCCTATTACCTGACTTCTGCACTGGCATAGTGACGTACTTCTTCATACGATAACAATAACCGCTAAACTGTAGACTACGACAAGTGAAGTGAAGGGATTTTGGTCAGAACTTAACATCGAAGTCTTTAGCGCTGGTGAAGGGTGACATTAGGTGAGTATGGAGCAGCGCCGGAATGAAATGGCGGGGGAAACGGGAGATCGCCGAGAATACCCGCCGACCAGCGGCATCGTCCGGCACGATTCCCACATGCGAAAATCCGGGGACTGACCCCGCCGGGAATGGAACCTGGATAGCCTTGGGACTGCGGCAAGCCAAGGCACACTACAGGGATACATGCAAGTAGCTGTGCGGTGCTTAGTGTTGTTGTCAGGTATGCGTGTACTATATCATTGTAACGGACACGCCTGGTAGTTTTACAGTAATTTTGAAATTATTTATTTTCTAAATTAAGATAATGTTCATATCGAAGAATCCTTTCATTGTTTTGTTACTCATGTATTATGAACATTCAAGTTTTTTTGGACATACGCCATTGCGGGTGAATGTTGTTTATTGTAGAAAATCCCACAATAAAAAAACGACAATATTCACCCGCAATGGCATATGTCAAAAAAACTTGTACGTTCGCCCGCAATGGTATATGTAAAAAAAACTTGTATGTTCATAATACGAACTCATTGCAAGAATCGCTCAAAGATCACATAATATATCATAATTTGTACCTATTTTTCAGTAGCAATAAACCTCATAATTTTCAAATTTTTACACCGAAAATATCGCCAATATTGTTAATAAAATAAGCCAAAATCAAGTATAATATTTTTTTTTGCGAACAAATGGTGCATTATTTCGAAAATCGCCCCAACATACAATTGTGCACTGTATGTGTGCTTGTAGGCTCGAATTTTTTCAAACCATTTCGTTAAGAAAGTTTTGAGATTTTTGCACAAGTATGAAAAAAAAAATCTACCTATCATGGCCCTTAAGGTGACCGCATGGTGAAGGGCGTGTTTGTGTGTGTGAGGTGAATATCGATGAGGCGCTACGAGCGACGTCGACCGGCACATGTATTGTAATATCGCCTCTACGGCCAGAGTTGTAAACACGCGCGCAGTGTTCCCGCAGTAACGTTTTTACTGAGGGATTTCAAGCGGTGACCCTATCATTTTATTGCACGCGGCACTGTAGCTAAGTGCAAGTACTTGTAGACCTCTGTTTCGAACAAATCCGTTAAACATATCTTGAGAAACAACCGCGTGAAAAAAGCCAATTTTGGCCAAGTTTGAGGACTGTGCTTCCAAAGCGCGCGGTGTCTTGAAAGTCACATTCACAAGTAGTCCGAAGTGTGTTTTCTTTTCGTAGATAAACATTGTTGACGCACGTTTACTGGTCTCTGAGGAAAAAAAACGTAACTCCGAACACGCTGCACGCAGTTCGAGCGCCAGCCAGGTAGCCGCCTTAATGCCGTGCTCCCTTGATTGTACGATGATTATTTTTAAAGCATGAATGAGAGCATATTATCATAGATTAATTACGTAACTAACGGAATTATTGTTAGCTGTCATGTCTCGAAAAATTTACTATTACGGCAAAAACCATTTTAAACACAACTGCCGAAAATATTTTTAAGTTGTCTTGACTTCTTGTCATACAATTTCCCCCCTCAATGTTTGAGTATGCTCGCCTATTGGCAACAGTCCGTAGGGGTTAAAATGTATTACATACACTTAATTTTATAATACTTACGAAGTCTGATACACTGAACATCTAGACACCTAAAAAAAAAAGGACGTGTGACGGTACTATTCGCAGAGAAACGGTCTCTCCTTGAAGGTAGGCCATAAATATGCGGTGCTGTGATGCGTGCTGTCTCACTCTATACTGCCAAAAAAGATTTTTAATTTGATATGCCCTTACGTTCGTGTATTTTGTAAGGTTAGGATTTCTGTCAAGATGCATGTGGCTAATTTATATTTCATGTCATACCCGTCACGCACGAGGGAGGTAGCCTATATTTGCAAATGTTACTGTTCCAAAACATCATAAAATTAGAATTAATAATACTTATTTTAACTGTATATACACATCTGCTACTCGACCTATCTGTTCAATTAATCAACCTGTATGTTTACCTATGACATGTCATAATTCCATGCATTACAGATAGATGTTTTATATGAGGAAAATGTTATTGGAGATAATGATTACAAAGAACATAATTCGATAAAAATTTAATTAATGAGTATTTGGTGCTCAGCAGCTTAAGTTTGGTATTTCTACGCTTCTTTGAGATTCGGTTTTCTTCTTAGCTTAGTATATGATCGTTGTAATACTTTTGACATCGTCAGATTTTTTTATTCTTCCATGACCTGCCATTCCTCGTAATATTCTCGTTCTTCTGACTGTCTGCATTGCTCAGAATCTTCATTCTTTAGTTTCGAACACCCTTATTCACAATTAGAGGAAGTTCCATTGGTCGAGGTCCCATCATTAAAACTGTTTTGCAGTATTAAGTGAATTGTTTTGTTTTTACACAGTTACCGTGTTAAATGTACAGACACAGTCTTAAATTACATTTCGTAAGACTTTATTACTTTTCTTAAAATCGAAAAGTAAAATAAATATTTCAAAGTTATGGTACAATGCATATTTTAGTCGCAAACACCTGTAAGGACAGAATTATTTCGTGTTCTCAAAAGTTAATGCCTAACACTGCAATAAAATATAATCAAGGAGCAAACATTCAAAAATGGAGTATGATTATTACACGAAAGTATTAATACAGATTCAGTAAAATAAATGAAAGTCCTATTTAAACAGTCATGTTTCGTTTTAGTTAGTAGTAGAATATATGAGATTTTTCACTTAGCTATACAAATACAGTCTTAATACAGAGATTGTTTTTAATATGAACGGCTACACTTTGGCGTAAAGAAAATTTTTGTTTAAAGTGTAAGTAAAGAAGTTATTTTCTTTGCAGTTATTTTTTTCTGACATAAAGCTTGGCCAAATTATCGACAGTCATACCTATAAGATTGCATTAAAATAATTTATAAGTAATACAATTTTTGTTTGTATTACTTTACACTTTAAACAAAATTTTTCTTCGCAGGAGAGCTAGTTTCGAAACAAATTTTCTGTTGTGGCAATGACAGTGTTTTTAAGAGTGTAGATAAGGTGGGCGTGTAAAGCTTGTTACACACGGGCATCTTTCTTTAATAGAAGGTGAACACATTCTTGTTCACCTCGACTTGTAGCAAACTTATATCGTGTGAACAACCACAGAGCATACTACTTGCTACCATTCAAGGACTTTTATACTTAGGGCCGTATCTATAAACGGCTTTCGAATGAAAACCAACTGCTATCCCCATGGAGAAAGCATTGGTGAGCAGTTGGTTGTCGTTCGAAAGAGGTCTTTAGTTTCGGCCCTTAGAGCGAGATAGGGGCGGTTTTTCGTTATCTATCTTGTACAATTTGATTGTAAACAAACCGTTATATGGAAAAGCAACTTTCTTTAAACAAAATAGCTCACAAAGACGAAGTATTTTTTTCTGAAATAGTGTCCTGTTGGATAAAAGAAGCTAATGAAGAAATATTGCTGGATCGTGCATCATATCACTTTTAGATATAGGTTGGTAAGTGGGCTTTACGTCTCGTCCACAGCGAGGTCATTAGAGACGGTTCATACAACAAAGACAGGAGCTGGGAGAGGAGTCGGCCATGGCCTTTGTTAAGGGCTTGGGCCCGAGTTTCTCTGCTCTCGAGAGAATTATTTTTTAAAATCCATACGAGAGTCGATATCGTAAAATGGCTTCGTAACTTTGTTGCAAATTGGTTTTACTATGCAATGTAATTTTTCGAGACAAACTGTATGGTGAGTATAGCTAATTTATCAGTTAAAAGGAAATTTCGTTAATTAACTAATTAGCAACTAGTTTGCAGTCTTCTAACAATGTTACGAAGCGATTTTACGATATCGGCTCCCATTTATGTTTTAAAAAATAATTGTCGTTAAATGAGAAGAAACTCGGGCCCATGCCCTTAAGGAACCATCCTAACATTCGCCTGGAGCGACTTCGAGAAACCATGGAAAGCCGAAAACAGGATGTCCGGAGTCGGGATCGAACCTGGGTCCTCCCGAATGCAAGTCCAACTTTTTACCGTCACGCTACCTCTCTCGGTAATGCCACTTATACAAGCATATTATCTACTACCGATAATACTTCCACATTTATATTTTTACTTTGCATGCAGACTCAATATTTTACAAATTACCTCTAGTAGGCCTACTCCAAAAGGTGTTTTAAAATTTACATTCATTATTTTAATGGTGTACACCTTCATGTATGAGGAAGAAAGCCGTGTGAACTAAACAATTAATTTGGTGGAATACTAGCTTGTACACCTTTGATGCTCATTTTGATGTACAAGAAAGTATGCTTACAACTTGTTGGGAGATGTTTATAACGTGCACATGCATGGCTTATATTTGTGAGGTACGACACGCGCCAGAGACGACGTGATAGACGTTCAACAGTGACAGGGACACTTGGAAGCGAGCGTGGGTGTTAACGCCCGTGTTGCCACAAGTCGGTAGATAACAGTCTTGAGTGCTGTGGCGATGTCCATGGTGGAAGGGGGGAGGGACAGACACGCACTTAACGGCTTTCGTCGTTATTTTTTCGTTTGGAGAGGACGATAGGCGTAGGAATTTTGTTTGTGTTCCTGAAACGTACGTTCGCTCTAGATGTTCAGAAGAACGTTAACTTTTGACTATCCAGCTGGAGATTGCTTTGTATTTCTTCGCTCATCCAAATGATGATATTTAAAGTGAAATTGTGGCCACGGATTTTATGCTTAGCGAAGTTTAATCAGTTTATTTTCAGAAGATTTTGTAAAAATTTTGGTTTTTAAGACATAACATTTTTTTAAAAACAAATTCGCAGTGTTATGTGTTTTAACAAGAGATTTCAAATAATAACTGTAATAGTTTTTCTTATCAGCCACGTGTGTTGGACAGAACTTTTAAGTTCCGTGAACTCTATTAACTATTTTAACTCTTCAACTTATATTGTCTTCTTTATAAATAGCGGAAATAATAGGGCCTAAACGAATTTGCGGTAAAAGAGTGGTACAAAATTTTTACTCATTTTACTAGACTACTATTAGTTAAAACTAATTAATTAATTAATTAAATAAAGTACCGAATTTGTAAAAAACGGGCAAGAATGTGTCAGAAACTGTTGTTATTTTTTTATCACTGTAAACTTTTGGTACGGTATTTAAAGAATATTCGAAATTTTGTTGATTATGTAAATACCCTTGATTACATCGAATAATCAAGACCCCTTCTTTACTCGTCGCTACTGAGGTCGGGATAATCTGAAACGTGATAGTGCAGTGCTTGTTGGCAGTTACGACACAGGCTAACGTTCCATATTTGTTAACTGTTCGCTACTACTGCGTTATCATTAAGGTGTATCGAGTATTTGGTCATTGTATTTATTATTCTGTACGGCATCCTTTTCATTGTTATATTTGCGTTGCCTTTACACAGAATGTCCACGAACATATGATAAACACCACAATCGGGTAGATAAGCACATGAAGCATATTGTCTCAAGGAACCGACAGTGTAAGACTAATAGGTAACACTCTACTGCCAACAGAAATGTAAGCAGGGGACGGGCATGCAACCTCATTATCATGGGGAATTAAGGTCATGATCTCCCGTTTATATTGTTTTGCGATAATAATTTTTTGAGATTAAACAAGAGCAGATAACACTAATCTTCTTGGCAGTTTGGTTTAAAATGGTTTTTACCGTAATAGTACATTTTTCAAGATAGGCCTATGATATAGGGTGCAAAAATCTGAACAAACTAAGAGCTTTATTACTATCAAAAATTAGGTACAAATTATGATAAATTTGTAACAAAGCAATGAAGAGATTCTTCAATATGAACATTATCTTGTTTATACCCTCTTCATCCCCCCCCCCCTCAAACACATACATTACGTGCCTACATACATCTACAAAATTTGGTACTGCATTCCATAGAAACGTTAAAAAATTTAACAGAATAATAAAAAGCAGGTTGTAATTCGTTACTATGCCATCATAGTTCAGAAACATCAAACACACATATAGATGAGTTCGCTATAAATTGAACGTTTTTCCAAATTTAGTCTCGAAAAAAAAATCACAGTCAATTACTGCATAAACATAAATATGAGTGCCTTACTAATTATGCGGTTTGCAGCAATTACAAAATTCACTTCCACACATTTTACTCATTAAAATACAACAAGTCTGAATTACTGTAAAATTAGAATAAAATATATTGTGTTCTGTATATTTTATAAACGTTTAATATAATTTAATTTAAGTTTATATCAACTGCACGATTGAACTTGTTTTATGTCAGTACAAAAGTAATAAATTTCGTTTTTTGGGCTCGTTCCACATTGACGCAGAACCGGAAACGTATAACAAAAACGTGAGACACTAGAGGTTACTCTACAATGGGACGAACGTGAACACGGATACGCATGCGTAAACGTAAGGGAGTTGGTCAACTCCGAACTCTTACTTATCTGAGCGCGTAGCCAATAGAAACCACGCATTTCGTCTTCCGTCACCAATTTTTGTTTACAGCATTTTTGAACGTTGAGTTTTCACAGTTAATTAAAATCGCCTTCATGAACTGTATTCACAATTATTATTTGTAATTAAAAGTTTGTGGAACACTTCTCGTAAAGTAATACTTTAAAATTAAAGTACGAGAGAAAATAACTGTTTCGTAAAGTTTTCAAAATAGAGATTATGTAGCTGTTAACATTTATATTTTCAAGGAAAACACGCTATACTACTGTATTTATAAAATACTGAACTACTTATAAATGTTACGTTTATATTTTTCACTAATGTTGGAAATTTACGTGAGACGTACTTTCCAGCTTCATAGGTTGTATGCCCTGTCCATACGTTTCCGCGTTCGTTTTCATGCATTGTGGAAACAGAGATTACAGAAACATATCTCTGTGTACTGTAAAATTTATTTCCATCCGTGTACTCGTTTTGTTTGCGTGCTCTGCTTCCGCTTTCTTAGTCTTCCGTGTCATTGTAGAACAGGCCTAATAAATCTTTGCGTCCGTGTGTACCGTAAAGTGGATATATAGGTAGTGTGTTGATCGGAGTGTCAAAATCCTGATGCAAACATGTATTTGTTGTGCCTGCGATCACATGACCCCTGACGATTACAATATAATATAATAATTTATTTCCATATACCAATTACAGCACTTTACATAAATACTTTTTATATCATGGAAGACATCACACTCACATAAGCAAAGCTTGTGTGTGAGTGCTACTAGAGAAATTATTTTCTATAGCTGCGGTTAGTTATGTAATAAACTTGTCATCCGGTATAAATTAATTTGAAAACTAAAACTGAATGCTGCATGAATAAAAAAAAATTAGCACGGTCATGTCTAAGATCATGATATGGACCACGTATTTATGCAAGTACAGCCAATGTTTATGCTTGTTTCTATTTGTTTACTGGTTTATGCGAAACGTTTCGAATTCGTAAACCGTATATCGTGCAAATACTGCATCAGTGGCTTCATATGTGTAAGCTATCAAATCCTTATGTGTTATAGTTACACGCAAAAAGAATTTCTACAAGTAAAATAACAGCCTAGTGATTTTCTCCATTAGTTGGCCACAATATTCTACACTAAAATTGTTAATGTGTTCTCTATGGCATGCTAGCAGTTCTTCTCTGTTATGAGGACGGACTGTTCTACATCAACTGACTATACTTACGCCAATAGTAAATAACATATTAAATATTTTTCAGCTTTAAAACCTGTCTTACAAAAAGTATTATATTCCTCGATCCTAATGTTGTAAATTTTGCTTTATAAGACTAAAATTGTTTTAAAAGTATTTTTCAAATCTGACACATTTTAAGCATATTGATATCTTACAACTGGCGTATAGTCAGTTCATGCGTAACAACACCCACCCTGCCTACGATCACGTGATATGTTTGGCACATCCGCAGAAGTCTATTATTGCTCTTATCTTATATTCACTCTATGGTTTGTAGGTGACTTTGCACTACACAGCTGGAAATCAAACGAAGATATCACGTCTTCTTCGTTATTCAGTAAAACAATAGAGATTGCAGCTTGGAGACGAATAAAATCACCAGAAATGAAAGAATAGTACGGATGGAGTATTAGCAGCCTATACTGAGGCCAAGCCCACTTTGTTTATTCAAGTATATGCCATTCGGAATAAAGTGAGCACTAAAGATTTAACCTTTGAAAAAAATCACTAGCCGTTAAAGTCAACATTAACAACAGTTACATTATTGTTTGTATGGTTGGTAGCGAATAACTGCATGTAGTTCCGTGTATTTTCTTATTTGAATACATAATTAGTGAAACAACATCAATTGCAAACGACCTCTCTGTATTTAATATACTTTAAAATATTTATTTAAGTTCTTACTGACATGCCTACTGACTGTACAATTTTCTTTAATTAGCGGCAGCACAAAGCGACGCAACCGAGTCGACTATCGTTGACACATGCCGCTAACTCTTAGCGCCACAGAGGTAGTTTAAAATTTCACCGACAGATGGCACCAGAGTTAGGTTTTCGCCGCTTGGAAGCGAATTGCTTCATTCAGTTTGTTTGTCCGTTATGTAATAAATATAGGTTTCTGATAAACATACATAAAAGTATTAGAAGTGACTGTTTATGAATATCATTGATTAATTATGTGAAGTCATTAGTAATGTAAGTTTTTATGTTTTATGATCGCCAGCCTGAGTATCTGGAAATAGAAACAGCATTTTCCCCCTGTTTCACACATTAAGAAAATACGTTATTTATTGTTTCTCTTTACGTGCGTCGTCGTCGTATATTACAGTATGCTGAACGGAACTTGAATTCTTGAGTTGCGTGTGTCGTGTGTGTTTTTAGTGGCGGTTTTAATTTAAACGTTCGATTATACTGTGCATGCATTTACGAGATTCGTAACGGTAATAGCGCCGTTAGAATAGACGCAGAGAAACCAGTGTTATAAGACGTTTGCTCGCAGGTATTTATAACTAAGATTATTACTGAGTATAGAACATATTCAACACCCATGCATTTAATGAGTACATATTGTAGCTAAAATTTATCGTAGCACTGAATGTAAATGTAAACATTGTACAAGCCTATGTAAATAAAAGCACGTGGCAATGTTGATGTTTACAGGTAGCGGAAAGATATAAACTGGCAGAAAATAGAAATTAATCAGGGCTTTTTTGAGTGTTCACTTTATTCCGAATCACCTATAGCAATATGGCGGAGTGCAATCAGCTGTTCCTGTATGTGTATTGTGAAATGAGGTTATAGTTGGCCAAGCCACAGCCGTATTATACACGTTGCTATGGTAACAAAGAACATAGTTCAGGTACTAATATGACGGATGGGCTTCTCCCCATTCCGTCTCAAGGCCTCACACCCCTCGTCCTAAGAAATGCGTTATGCTCATGAAGGTATTAGTGGATGGAGTGTCATCCGCCGTACGTCGCCAGGATAGTCATGTGAAGCATGATCATCTTCGAACTGCGCATGCGCATAGCACTTGTCGCCATATTGTGGGTGGCATACGAACAGCAGAAAGCAAAGCAATGTAATGCTGTACAACTGTTCGCACTTAAAATGTAAACATGAAATTATTGTTTTACGTAATTAGTAATGAAGAACAGTACCAGGCGGGACAGCACAGTTTTCAAATTCTAAGGATATGACAAGTTACCTCGTACTATATGTATATACAATATAAACTTGATGATAGTAAATAAAAGTTTCTTACCCGTGAAAAGTTAATCCTCCGCAACTGCCGAATCTGTTAGTGCAGCCGAAAGCTGCACAAGCGTTCACCATAATTGTGTATTTAATGAAATACTAAAACAGTTCAGTTCAACTCAATGTTAAGTGTGTACGTTTTTGCCACTACTACGTCGTATGCTGGGTGCTTCACATTTGCTCAAACGCTTCCACTCCATAGACTATACTATTACCTCCATGGTTATGCTCCATCTGTATGTTTCTCTAATCTCTGAAAATCACGGACCATTCTACTACAGAATAAATTAGTATTAACAAACGCGACATGGCGTGGTTTTTTCATACTCGTTTTCTCTTTGGATTTTCGTGATGTCGGAGTTCGCGGATGTTTGGTATCACTGAAGTTTAGCAGTCCTATTTTTTTGTAATCCGTGAGGAAACTGACACGTAAGTAACGGCACATTTACCAGTTCTAAACACACAACAAATAAAAGCATGTTGAAATGTAAGTGGTTGTTTAAACCAGTGTCTCATATTCCACACGACATTGTTTACAGGCATGTACGCTCCGAGAGCTGGTACAATAACAACGGTTAAAAAACTTCCTTATACCACTACTGATAGAGTTAGTTATTATGGGATGTTGAGCCTCGAATAGTCACATTTATCAATTTTAAGTATACAGTTAATATTCAAACTAATTAGTACATTGTTTCAAGAACTGCAAGGGGTTATAAAACCAATGTCTCAAATACACGTGGCTGTGTTTAGATTCATATACGCCCCGTTTAGATTTATATACGTCCCAAGAGCTGCCAGATTACTGCAAACACAACATTTCTGGACTAGTTAATGTAAAAATGTTACAATACCATGCAGAGGATCTACTTTATGTAATTTTTTTCAAGAGAATTTCTCGAAGGGAAGATTAATGCCTGTTGAGCACTTTGCCCTTAGAGACGATAAGGCAAGTAGAGAGAAAGCAATAATAGACCTTACAGCCTTCGCACTTTCAGTTAACGAATGCACTCGTCCCATCACACAAATTATATATACAAAAGTGTTATATTATTTCACATGTCAAAAGACAAACGACTAGTACAGATTCTTCTTTTCATCAAGGATACTGAGGGCCGAAGCACTAAAAATAATTCCATTTTTAAAGTCAGGTTTACTATTTTTCCCTCTTTGCAGATATGCGATAGGACTAAAGTCTAACATGGCATCTGTAATTTTTTGTGGGGAATAATCGTATTCCCAGGACAGTTATTTAAGGAGATGCCTAAATTATTCAAATTTATTAAGTTCTTAGAATAAAAAGTACTTGAGATTCATTATTAAATTCTGACTACATTAAAGCACAGAGTAAGACTCAGAGATTTATTTAAAGTTAGTATTGATGTAATGCCTTTATTAGTCTTAAATTATCATAAATAAAACTGAAACAATAAAAATTATGAAATATATTTAAATCCTAGGTGACGACACTACTTCCCCCTTAGCAAAGGCCTCTTCTCCAAGTCCGTTATTTTAAGGGACGCCAGTAGAAATTGTCAGGCAGTGATCTACATAGTTGTGACATTGATGTGCAAGATATTTGTTGCCACGTGGTATTACATGCATGTGGGTCGCGGAAGTGAAGCGACGCCATAGCTGTCTTATGCGCGCCAAGCCTAGGCCAAGGCCGTGTCCTGTTGGAAGCGTGATGCGCACGAAAAGTTTCGTGCGCAATCCCGTTGACACGTGGCGCACGACTCGAGTGTGACGTCACACTTCTTCCAGAGCATCCATGGCACCAACTACCACGTGGTCTGAGGTCAAACGTTTCGTTCGATGACGTCACATTTTTTAACACTTGCGACACCAATTGTTTGTAGGTAATTTTTTTTGGTATTGCGATTTTTTTTTTTACATTTAAAATAGATCGAGTAACGGTGTGTATTCACTTATACACCCAGGTTGCAATGATAGAATACAAGAAGAAGCAAATCTGATACTTTGAAAACTCATTTTAATTGTTTATTTCGTTGTATCCATAATGCCGTTTTATGTATGCTTTTTCCACATATGACTAGACACGCCATGTTTACAAAACGTAATTGATAACAGTTTTCTTCCGTTAAATAGCCACGTGTTTACTTATCGCTTTCAATTTAAATCCCTCGCTACCCAAAACGAGCGCACGAACTTGTTCCGTTCCCCAATGCGATTATGACCGCGTGGGTTTTCTCGCACGAAAGTGTAGTGCACGTCAACTTGACACGGAAGGTTGTGGGCTCTCCAAAGAGTACGGTAGTGGTAGATGAAACTATCCTTCTATTGGTTTGTTCAACGCATACGTGAGCCACGGAGTAATACCGGTTTTTTTAATGTGTTATTGTCGTTTATCTAAACTAACAAGACCTTTGAATTACAGCATAGCTTTTCGAATGTTTTAAACTTATCTAAACAGATGTAAACTAACGTTAACTAATCCAAATTAATTGTCACACGGGTCGAGGGAAAAAGAAAGGAAAGTAAACCAGCGCAGAACGGATGCGCAGAAATGAATTTAAAAAAAATAAACAGCCAATAGGAAGACACTTGGAGGAGAGTTCACAGTCGCTTTACAAAAAAATTACGAACCACGACCCAAGGAGATGCTTAGGGGGAAATAGGTCAAGGCAGGAAGCCCCCCTTTAGGAGGGAGTGGGCGTCTGTGATCCTCGCTGAATGCAGCGCGTGAGAGTCGAGTGCATCACGCCACTGCATCGCGCTCCAAGGCCACAGTGCAGCTGCTGCAGGCGTTTTAATAGTCACGGAAGGCGGCTGCCAAGGTCATACCACCACGTGGATGAGCACTTAGGCCACAGCGCGGGTAGAGGGGGCCATACTGCTGCCCCCCCCCCTTCCGCCCCTCTTTACTATCCCTGGCCTGGGTACACACTTCCTGCTTCTGCATCTCTAGAAGAACGTGTACTATAGTCTATCCCACGAACGAGCGCACTTACCTGACAAGTTTGTTGGCTGACTGTCTAAAACAATTGCGAACCATGTAAATAAAACACAATTCCATAACAATAGCATTGGTAACCAAATTTTATCTCATTATTGTCATTAGTTGTGTTTATTAAGTCACGTATATGGCTAATATATAATATAGAGTACAATAAAACAAAGTTTAACGTTCTAGAAAACAAAATTGGACTTGATTAATCATGGCATCAGGCCCTGTTTAGATAATTTCACGTTCACACACACCTACACTTGGCTGAAAAGTCGGTTCACAAACAAAATTTAGGTTGTCCTGGAACTAACACATAATAAGCTTACTACGCGAATCCTGCACTAAATCGGGAACGAAAATGTTAGTGGCAAAATTTTGTACGATGCCTAGGGACCCCTATTTTTCGTGAAAATAATTTTGTCCCAGTTTGTTTCATCTGCAACTCTGCTTCATAGTTATTGGCAGCGTGTCTATGTGAAGTTGACTGCGCCAATTACAATAACGCTCCTGCAACAACACGCGTCTGTGATTTGCCGGTATAATCCCAAGGTTCATGGGCGTTAAAACATCCAATCACTGACCACAAAGTGGAACTGCAGATGTGCACGTAAGGCATCGAAGCAAAGTGAGGCAAAATTCTTTTCGCGAAAAATAGGGGTCCCTAACGATGACATAACGCTGTAGTTAGTCCCTCTTTGCTCCGCAGATATCATACTTATCTTACTATTATTGTTCTCACATGTGTATTATGAATGCAAGTTAAATTCCCAAGAAGTCCAAACACGATTCTACGTTGACATGACGTAACATACATAAAATAATACCTGGACATGTAGAAGCCGCAGCGGAGACTATCGCCTTGCAGTGTTGCCACATGTGCACGTAATGTCGTCGTATAACAATTTTCCACCAATTTATCCCATGATTCGCGAGGTGCGCCTACTGTGCGTCTCTTTCTGGACACCTGTACAATTAATTTAGCTTCAGAAATAACGCGAGGTGTAAAAAAAAAACTCCGTGGGATAGATCATTATGGACACTTGATTTATGGCTTGAAATGTTGACTGTCTGCTAGGCTTGAATATAACATGTCCATATCTGACGTACTACTTTTCATTATTGCCATGTCCACATTTGACTGGGCCAATGATAACTCTGATGCGACGCTAATGGATATTTGTTATTCGTCTTTTAACATCTACGTAACCATCGTCCAACCACTACAAGGCGCAAGCCACAAAACACTGCTTTGCTAAATAGAGATCCGTGCGATTTTCTACTATCCCTGTTATTAGACGTGATATGGCCGTACCCAAATAATGATTTAGGGAGGGGGGGGGGTTGAAATGAGACGTTAGCTTTCCAATGTTCAGCAATAAGAAAAGCGATTTGTCTAACGCGGTAGAATTGCGCGCTGCATTCGAATTGGAAATTGGAAGGAATTATTATATTGCATGAATCAATTTATTTTCCCTGTTCGAATTCTTTATTCTATAATATTTAGTACTTTTATTTTGAAATGCGAACAAAAAGTAAATAATGGAATTATTTAGGTGCATTCTTACTACATTCAATGTATTTTAAAAAAAATTGTTAGATTACGGTACTATAAAATCAAACTGCTTAAAAGCAATGTAAATAAAATGTACTTAAACTCCGCTGTTTACGTTTATAATTTTTTAAACATTTTGGGTTGGGGTAGGGTTTGAACCCCCTTTTCCTTTTCCTGGATACGACCATGAGAGATGGTAGAAAAAAAAAAAGAGAATATTTTCTGCCTTCGTATTCTCCAAATCAGTGTAGCGTCCTGCGGCTTGTGTCATTGGTCGATGGTTACGTGTAGAGCCACAATTTTATGGCGAAAAGATTTTTGCAACATTTGGTTTCAGTGTCTCACGTGCACATCTGCAGGTCTGCCTTGGCACAATAATCTTATTCTGATTGGTGCAGTGAAATGAGAGACGTGTCCGAACAAAGACACGCTGCCAATAACCATGAAGCATAGATGCCAATGGGCACAGGAGACACTGAAACAAAGTGGGGCAAAAATATTTTCGCGACAAAATCGTGTCCCTGGTTATGAGGCACGGTTGCGCTTTTTACAGACGAATCACAGACGTTAAGACGTAGGGCACCAGAATTAGCACTGGCCCAGTCAAATGGGGACCGCCAGTATAGAGGAAAAAGCGTCATAAACCAGCATTACACTGGAGCCTAGAACAGTCAACTATTCCCGGGATAAATCATCCCTAACTACTATATAGACGCAGTTGACGAGAATTGAGAACAATTTTGCAACTCAAAGAGTTCCCCCATTAAACCTCAAAATGTCCTCGTATCTAAAAAAAAATATATTTCCAAATTAACACGAAGGCTAAGTAAGGACTATACATTATTTTTTAATGCGAGTAAAATTAATGGTGATATGTAAGAGAAAAAATATCACCTGAAAAAAAAAAGTGGGGAAACGAGGAACCGTAATATAGGCCGTGTTGTTTCGTTTCTCGTAGTTACTGACGAGTATCGGTTTCTTTATGTGATTTTCCAATAGGCACATGCCTTCAGTTAGTCAGATATGTAGTAAACAGATTTACGGTAAGCAAAAATATGTAAATTGCTCAAGAGACTGCGGTGCGCGTCTACACGTACATTGTGTTCCGAGCGGCGGTGCAGAAGCACCGGAAGATAAATTTGTGTGTGAAAACTGTGATAAAATGGAGCCTATAAAGTTAGTTATTTATTCTGATAGTCCATCGAAAAAAGGCAGTACCGGCCCTAACTCAAAAGTGACAAATGAAAGCTCTGAAAATAAGATGAAAGATGCAGGAACTTCCATGGACAAGGCCATGATTAAGCTAACATCAGATTGTTATATAGGCACTCTATTTTTGCGAATATTATGTTTTGAATTATGGAAGAGAAGAAATATAGTGTAGGGGATACAGAATCATGTGAGCACTAAAAAAATCCCTGATTAATTTCTGTTTATTCCCAGTTTGTATCTTTCCGCTGAATGTGAACATAAATATGGCCACGTGCTTTTATTTACATAGTCTTGTACAATGTTTACATTTACAATAAACTCCTACGATAAATGTTATCTACAATACCTACTCATTAAATGCACGGGGTTGAACATATGCTATAATAAATTGTAATCTTAGTTATAAATACATGCGAGTTAACGTGTTAACGTGTTATTCTGTGCATCGACTCTAATCGATACAACACGCACTATTGCCGTTACGAATATCGTAAATGCGTTCATATTATATTGGATTTTATATCTCAAAACCGCCACGGAAAACACACATGACACACGCAATTCAAGAAATTAAGTTTCTTCTATTTCTACTGCCATGAACGACGACGCACTTAACAGAAACAATAACGTATTTCCTTAATGTGTGAAACAGAAAAAAAAAAAAAAAAAGAATGCTTTTTATAATTCCAGATACTCAGAATGGCGATCGTAAAACATAACAATATACATATTACCAATGGCTTCACATCATTTGGCAATGCTATTCATAAACAGTCATTTGTAATACTTTTGGATGTGTTTATCAGACACTTATAATTATTGCTAGAGACATGCAAAATTCGCGTTATAACTTGGTAGCATACTAAACTGCACTTCCCTATACATAACAGAGCATAATATGAGATTCAATTGGCCACGAACTTTTAAGTGTTGTCATTTACGTGTGCTACGTCTTTACAGAGATTGGCCTCTCTACCTTGTAATCATTCTCTGCGGTAAGTCACGACGATATCGGCCAGCGGGAGACGTCGAACCAGCCTATAGTTACTTGGAGTCTAGTCAGCTGTCAGAAAATAACGCGAATTTTGCATGTCTCTAATTATTGCATAACGGACAAACACACTCAATGATTCAACTCGCTCCCAAGCGAAGCTATGATGCCACCTATCGGTGGTATTTTGAACTACGTCTGAAGCGCGGAGCAAGCGGCAATGTGCAAGACGTCAGCGACCCGGTTGCGTCACTTTATGCTGGCGTTAATTAAGTCGAATTATACAGTCAGTAGGAATGTCAATAAGGTCATAAATAAATATTTTAAATTATATTTAATTCGGAGAGGTCGATCTTATCTGATGTTATTTCACTAATGTTCTGTTCAAATAAAAAAATACACGGAACTACATGCGATGATTCACTACCAACCATACAAGCAATAAGGTAACTCTTATTAATGTTGACTAACATCCAGTACCGGCTAGTGATTTTTTTTCAAAGCTTAATTCTTCAGTGATCATTTTATCCTGAATGACCTATATTACCGTTATGTACATTTGCTGAAAATTGTGTTTACTAGCAGACTAATTTCTTCAAAGGAAAAAACTGCATAACTTTGGCTAACTATTGACTTAAATCAACAATAATATTCTTTAAGTCGATAATCATCCTATATCATAAAATATTTTTACTAAAAAAATTAGCCTTGCGGTGAAACGTGTACACTTCTTAATTGGGAAAGACGAGCAAGCGGCACGTAGTAAAGACAATAAATTAATAATAATAAAAAAACAAATTACCTGGAAATAAAATTATGCATTTTCCTTGAAAACAGCTCAATGTATTGTGAAGACACTCATAAATATACAAGCGAGTTAAGATACTGTAGAATTTAGATGTGGCTTGCAGTCCACTTTGATACTGGATCTTTTAAGCTATGTTTTCAATACATTCAAAACTATGACCTTGTAAATAATTTCGTGACAAAACTCGCACGCACATCAATTGTATCCAACATTTTTTATTTCTGTGGCAAGATTCCCGTCATGTAGAACATTTAATAAAAAAGATGCAACAAGGTTACTGTCGCCAGAAAACAAAATCTTGCATCCCCCCCCCCCTAGAAAAACCTAAAATGACGCCCCTGAGAACATGGTTTAATTCAGGAAACGACATCGTGAAATATGACCGAGTCGCTCCGAACAAAATGCATCACGTAAGTCTTTATCCTTACTCAGGGCTCCGGGGTTGGCAGCGCCTTAAAGACGATGCATTTAATGACTATACATTTTTTGTTTATAATTTATTATTCTTTTATTTTTGAACGCTTTTTGCAATAGGGGTAAGTTACAAACGAAAGAAGTATTTTGGACATACGCAATTGCAGCAAATGGCGTGTCACAGATAACCAGAGAATATACACAAACAGACTGACAAACGTAAACATATACAAATCCACAAGGAATTCAGTCAGTGAGTTACAAGAAAATAAATTAACTCAAATGAGCACCCAGGCACCAAGCAAAACAAGGAAAAAAAGTTTTTTGGTGCTTGGTGTTCATTTCAGTTCATTTATTTTCTTGTGGCTCACTGACTGAATTCCTCGTGGAATTGTATTTGTTTACTATGTTTGCCAGTCTGTTTGGGTGTATTCTCTGGTTTTCTGTGACTTACCATTTGCTGCAATGGCGATGTCCAAAATACTTCTTTAGTTGGTAACTTTATTGTTTTCTAGCTGTTTCCTCAGCAAACTGTATTTTTACGTTAAAGTTTTTTTTGGCGTTTTTCAACATCTGAATCACAATCGTGGTTTACAAAGTAATGTGAATTTTATCGCTGTGCTCTGCTAGTCAGGATTCAACCTGTTTACGTTAGTGTAGTAAAGGCGTTTCACGAAGTTAACCACATAACTGTAACTTTAGTGGCACTTAACTGTCTTCGCTGGTTACGCCACTTCATTCTTCCTGATAATAATATTATACTTGCTCTAGTTAAGTAAAATGTGTGAATACTATAGCTTCCGTTGAAACGGTAATAATGCACTACGATAACAACATCTTGACGTAATAAACGCACAAGTGAAGGCGGTGTCGTGTATCTAGGTTGATAGTACTACAAAACCATTCAATATCACTGATATGAGACGAGTAATTTGGTCGCAGTACGTAAAGAGTACACTATGTTAAGAAAAAGTGACATACAAACCGACGTTTACAGCGAAAAATGAAACGAGTGAGCAACCGGAGCTGCTTGAAATGTCACCACAAGCTACGCCAATACATCTATAGTGCTATTGGATTGAAACAAAAGGGTGGACGGTTTACGATACTGAAGATTTATTTACCCAGGCCCGAATGTGCATTGTGGAAAAAAATAGTATATATATATATATATATATATATATATATATATATATATATATATATATATATATATATATATATATATATTATTTTATTGTTTAAGAAACTGCAGTTGTGTTCAAAATTGTGACCACATTCTTAAAGTTGACTAACGAACATTTTTAAATTATATTTTCGGACTTTACACGTAAAACAAACTTTCAATACTCCTCTCCTGTCTCGCTACAAGATTTATATAACGTCAAAGTGTACATAGCCCTTGTATAGGAGGTTCGCGATAAAGCGAGGACTTTTAAATACCGTCTTGTATAATTTAATATAATTTTTTTAAACTTTCGAACACGGTAGAGTCTATACGTTTTTATCGTAACTTGGCTGCTCTGTTCATATTTAAAAGTGTCAGGAGCGTATATAGATCATCTGGAAGGAAAAAAATCTAAGGTTTATAAAGTACTCATTTAAATTTTTATTCACTAGAATTGTTTGTCCGAGATACGTGTGTTGGATTTTCCCGATAAACTATTTTATGATTCTAATTGTTAGTTTATTGCATAACAGAGAATTCAATTTTAGTAGAAATATTTTAAAATATTTCAAGTGAAACGGTATCCATTCAGTCAAACGTTCTAATTATTGTAGACGCTGGTGTACAATTCAGCAATAAATGTTAATATTTATGGTCCGAATTCCTGAAAAATTACCATTCCAGCGTTTTTCACTTTATGAGCATGATATTTTTGCATCGGATTGGACTAACGTGTATTTTGTGTTGGCCTACATTCTTAATGATGTAAATTGTGAGCGAACTGAAATATTATAATGGTTTAAGTTGGTGTGTCAGCTCAAAGGGCGAGAAATATACAAACACATGAAGCTTTGGGTTGTAAATAAGCACTCCTGCGGCGTATTAAATTGTAGTGTCTTCGGTTATTTTTATAAACGAGTGAGGCCATACTAAAACTCACATCCGGGGAAAATGTTCATTTTATTATATCCTATGTATATATGGTAAAAATATAAGTACAGAAAACAATTTAAAATTCACTCGCCTATAAAACGGGTACATCACTGCTAAAACATCGAAGAAACATGTTGCATAACGGTGTTACGTTTTTGCAAAGTTCCTATCCCAGTACAGATATCTGGTTTCACGACTGTAGCAAAGTTTATGAAATGGTTTACTGGAGAACAGCGTAGTTATTACGTGGTTGTCTGGCATTGTTATTGCGAGTAAAGCGTCTGAGAGGAATAAAGTCGATGATGAACTGACACAATTTAGTCACACGAGTCAAATAACTCAGAGTGAAATATTTACGCACAGGTAGACTTAAACTGGGAAATGTTCGCTCATGAATTATAACAGTGACATTTGACTGTAAGCCAAGACACTTCTCGAACTAAAGTCTGTCGCACTATTGTTGTTCTTCTCTCCGAATGCACAATAAACTTGAGTCGTAAATGTAACAATGTGTGAACACTACACTATGTATAGAGGTAACTGCATATCACATTTCCGATTAAAACTCATGCCATTTTACTATTGTAATGTAAGTTGAGAACCAAAAATATATCGTACACAGTAACACAAAAACAATATTTTATTGTACGTTTCATGTTGCTCATTACAATTCTCAGGCTAACGCGTACGTGCCTGTTACATTTATTTGTGTTTTATTTGAACTGTTATCCTAAAAAAGCCGCAAGACTTATGTGAGGAAAATTTGTTACTGCACGTTAGCTGTTTGTCATAAACAATTTAAAAAATTAGTGAGGTGACCAATAACTAAAATATGCATTAATCAAAAAAATGATTATTTTTCTGCTATGAACGTAATTTTTCTTCATTATTTTGACTGATAAAACGGGCAGATTGCCACAATTAAACTAGATATTTTTCCCCGCAGAGATCGACTACGTATGAAATAACGAGTGTAGATACAAGCCATATCGTTGTTCCGGGACATGCCTTATCTTTTTCATTATTCCATAAAATTAAAGGGTCAACACATGTTTCTACAAGTACCACACTCACAGCTGAGCGCGGGTCGGGGCAGCGGTTTCTCTTGTGTGCTCCCAGAGGCCGGGTCAACGTTATCTGTCTCTGTCACTATCACTAGACACTAACACTACCATGGATGAAGACACAGACGCAGTCTCCAGGGGAAATATACTATAAACTATCTGGCTCTGGCTCTCTTATAAACAACAGCATACGTAAATGGTAAGGTTAGGTAAATTGGATTGCCTTACTTCTCGTGAAAATATTGAGGGTTCAAATCCCTTCCTAAATGTCAGTTTCCTTATCTAGGTATTATATTTTACATTACAGAAGGTAGGATATACTACAAAACATCCGAAATGTTAATATTACAGTTAGAGAAGTCAAACACAGGTGTAATTGGAACATTTATGCAAGATGAGAGTTCAAAACCCCCTCCGAAAACTATTCCTAGGTACGCCCATGAGAGACGGTGACACACAACTTGGGAGAGGGTTCGACCATGGCCTTTGTTAAGAGGCTGCATCACCTATTTTGTTAGTAATATTCAATTTTGGTTTAATAAAATAACGAATAACTGGCAATGTTTTACTATAGACACATTAAGTTTTACTATTACAGGTTGTTCTCTATAAACTGCGCACTTAGTAGAACTTGTAATTAACTAAAAATATGTTTTATTTGGCCAATATATGTTAACTTTTGAGAGTGATGTAACGTTTACACTGATTTTTAGTTACATGGAAGTTTTCATACTAAAATAGTATAGATGGCTGCGAAAAGGCTGAAAGAAAACATAATGCAGTGCACATGTGCGTATTATCTGACGAAATCGGTAATGGGTGTTATTAAGAGTTTATTATTTGGTGGGAGAGAATTTTTACCTTAAAATTTTAATTAGCTTAATTATTTTAAAGATTCGCTTTAATCTTTCGAATGAAAAGTACGTAATGCTATGTATTGCAATTAGCTATACGTCCCTATTAAAATATTTTCAGTTAAATCTTTTCAAAAATTTTAATCAGGAAGGAATTAACTAAAATTCACCTTAATAAGTGACACGGGCTCTTAAAGAGCCATCCCAGCATTCACCTGGAGCAATTTCGGGAAACCATGAAAAAACCAAAGTCAGGATGGCCGGAGCCGGAGATCGAACCCGGGTCCTCCCGAATGCGAATTCAACGTGTTACAGTTGCGTCACCGCGCTCAGTGCCTACGTAAACAAATATTCTATAACATATTGGCGAAAATTATTAATTCTTAGCTTAGGTGAAACGTAACATTTACATGAACTTTATCAATGCATAGTGTTAACTGTACAATTATCATTTTAAAAATTGTTTTATCAAATTTATATATATATACATTTATTTATCGTGGGCCTCACGTGTTAAGTTTTGAACACCGTAAAATCTGTAGGTTTTGTTTATTATACTCCATTTCACATAAGCAGGGATAAATTTGACAGCAACTTATGGGCAATAACTTGTACTATTTTGTTATTTGTGTTACTACACAAGACAAATTTTGCAGTACAAATGCTGAAATCGAATTCTCACGTTAATTTTAGAGCTAAAAAGGTCTTGCATTGTACAACAAATCATAAAATACTGAAAATTATTGCCCATAAGTTGCTGTCAAATTTATTCAAACTTATATGAAATAGAGTATACCTGGATATAATGTCCATAATAATAAATGGCTGTAATATACAAAACTGGCTGGAAGGAAGAAGAAACTAACAAGGACTTTAAAAGTTCTCACTTTACCACGAATACCATGCATGCACACGCACGCACGCGCGCACACACACAATATATATATATATATATATATATATATATATATATATATATATATATATGTGTGTGTGTGTGTGTGTGTGTGTGTGTGTGTGTGTGTGTGTGTGTGTGTGTGTGTGTGTGTGTGTGTGTGCCATAAACAGTTGCGTAAAAACTGTTTTATTTTATTCCAAATATCTCCAAGTAATATGTTTATGTGCAAACAATTATTTTGTCAACAATTAAATATACAGTATTACTCAGCTGTATACAACAACAAAAATATATTTTTAAGACGATTATGTACGTGGCGCATGAATGGTATTGTATCGTGCCGCATTTATTCTTTTCTACGCGAAACCATTACATTTTTTCGCAAAACGTTTGTGTACGAAAAGATCACACACTTGAAACACTGTTTCTATCATTTTAAAAATACAGCACGTTTATAACAAACATAATTTTGGGGCCACTCAAAATTGCTAAAAAGTACTTTTATTAGACTGCGGTATTAAAAAAAATTTCCTCCCGCATTCGTAAAACACAGCACTAGGAACATGTGTAGGCGCGCTGTGGAGTATTCACTATTGGTCTGGACTTTTCTGCATGCAGGAATGCAGCTGCTGGTTGGTCAGGTTCAGTTCTTCCATCTTGTTGGCTAGTGTGGCAGTACTGGATCATGCGGGTAGAGTTCGCCACACTGCAGGAACGTTTACGTTACATCGAAGGGAATTTTTTTAGGTATCTTAGCTTGAGGTAAAGAGCTATTGCATTTCGGCACTGAAAAACATACCCTGACAATTATTATTTACGAACACAAACAACAGTTACGACAATGGTGTCTTTCAAAACTAATAAAGAACCCTTTTTGGTTGGTGTAAATAGCAGGGTTAGGTACAAAAGAGTCATAACTTAGTAAACGTGTTTTTTTATCTCGCCTGATAAATGATTTACAGCCTTGCTAGACTGCGGTATACTTACGCGCACACCTGCGATTTTCTCTCGGTTATTGGCTACCACGACATTCTTACTTGTTTATTCGACTGGGCTTGTAACAATATTTCTCTTATATAGAACTAGGTGTAGCCCGCCACTTCGTCCCTGTGGTTTTTGATTTATTACGATGATATATTTACTACGATTGCTCGACTAAATAAAAAAAATTTAAAATTTTAGATGAAACCTTTTAGCTCTTAAAATTTCATATAAATAATAAAATTAATACTGATAATGAAAATAAAAGTAATAAATGACGATATTTTTATATTCTAAAGTAAAGTAAAAAAATTCTAAACTTAACTGAAAAATTATGCTAAGGGTCATTAACAAAAGTTTTAGAAATATTTTGAAAAAGATAAATTTTCACTTATTTTTTGGGCCCCATTCTACCTCCATGCCCCTTTTTGCACCTCCATCCCCTTTAATTTTTTTTTGTGAGAAATCTTCGCGGACGTACGCACAAAAAAAAACTCACCAAAGTTTCGTCACAGCCTGTTGAATGGTATAGAAACGCATACGTTATAGAAAAACAGACGTTCGTTTATATATATGGAGATAAGTACATGATTTGCCCAAAAATAGTAGGAGCCAAAGTTCAGTTAATATATGAGCAGCAGTGCGACTTGAACAATCGTATGAATAATAATAATAGTAATAATAATTATTAATTTATTATATTTAAAGTGCCATCCAACAGTCTTGCGACCAATAACAGGATGACACTAAACAAATTACAGATACAAATACAGAAAACAAATACAGAAACACTGGATAAACAATTAACAAAGGACATACAAATGAATACAGACATACAAAACAAAGGACTAGACAAGTACAACATACACTGACAGGACAACATGCAGCAAAACATTTAAAAAGAAGACAGAACTGAGACACACTTAATCAACCTTATTTAAAGTCCCAGGATACAATTTTTCTATCCTTAAAAGGATCAAATTTACAAATATCATTTAAATGGAATATACATCTGTTACTTAAGTTTTTATTTTTAGATAATGCGAAAGAAAGATTAGAGTTTCTACTAATACGGTTAGGCACCTTTAAACCTGTATTGTTTATAATAGTTTGACAATAAAAATAATGGAGAAAGGAGTTAATAAAAAATAGAGCATCATTAACTATCCTACGAGCATGTAAAGTGGTAGTCTTAAAATCAGTAAGAATATCCACATAACTGAAAGGCATGACCGGTTGAGAGAATCACACGTAAATAGTTTTAAATAATTTGTATTGTACTGACTCAATACGGTTCGAGTCCGTGATGGTAATGCTATTCTAAACAACAGAGCAGTATTCTAGTGTGAACCTAATCAAAGCATAGTAAAGACTAATTAAGGAATCCGGAGAAGAAGCATTATAGGTCAGGAATTTTATTAACCCTAGAGTACGATGAGCATTGGAGATTAAATTATCAACATGTGAATGAAAATAAAGTTTACTATCTAATAATATTCCAAGATCATGTACATTATCATTACGTTTAATTTTGCAATTATTTACCGAATAGTCAAACTTTATAGGGTTAGTTTTACGCGCAAATGTAATGCAGATAGTTTTATCATAATTTAGATTCATTCTATTATACTTGCACCACTTACGGACTAACTCAATATCAGCTTGAAGTTTAATGCAATCAGTTATGTTACTAATTTTAGCAAATATTTTCAGGTCATCAGCATATAATAGGCAATTAGCAAATTTTAATTGTTGTACAATATCAGTAATAAACAGATTGAATAAAAGAGGGAACAAAGTGCCACCTTGAGGGACGCCATAGGATGCAAGAAAGGGAGCGGAAAAGACATTCTTAACTTTGACAGTAAAAGTTCTGTTCATCAGATAGCTCTGAATCCATTTAATATAGCCACAATCGAGACCTAAGTTGTTAAGTTTATGTATAATGATGGAATGTTGACAAGTATTAAATGCTTTTTTTAGATCAAAATATAAAGTATCGTATTGACCTCTCGATATGACAGCACTATAAATTTAATTAATGTATTCATATAAATTAGTTGTAGTATTTCTTTTATTCTGAAAACAATGTTGACAATTGGATATTATATTCTTATAATGAAAATTAATATGTCTGTGCATTATTTTTTCCATTACTTTAGAAAATGTACAAAGAAGCGAAATAGACCTGTAGTTATTAAGATTATGTTTATCTCCTTTTTTAAAAACAGGAATTACGTTAGCCTGTTTCCACATGTTAGGAACAATACCACAAGACAAACTAGTATTAATGACCTTAGTTAATATGGAGGCAATGATTTTAGCACAGGCTTTAATTATAAAATTAGGGATACCATCAGGTCCTGAAGATTTACTAGATTTAAGATTTTTGATAGACCAAAGTACTAAACTATTGTTGACTGTAGGGATAGGTGAGTATTAGAATCAGAGGTGAAATGTACATTGGAAGTTTAAGAAGGTTTTTCATAGATCTCAGCAAAATGTTGACCAAACAGGTTAGCTACTACACTTGGATCTTGTATAATGGTAATAATAATAATAAGTTGTAACGCACGAGGGCAGGGCGTCTCATCCCAGTCTTGGCAGACTTCTCAACTGAGGAGCTGCAGGCGTCTACCGAACCCTGAATGTTGATATGACACGAAATAAAGCCCATACGATGTAGAGGCGACAGAATGCGGAGGGCGGGGAAAACGTAGTACCCCTAGAAATACTCGCCGGCCAACGGCAACGCCCACCACGTTTTCCAAATGAGAAAAAATTGGAATCAACCCCGCCGGTAATCAAGTAGCCATGCTGGGAGGCGAGTTGTTATACCACTACGCCACTATTACTCCCCAGACTGTGTGATGTTAAACGCACAGAGAAATACCAACATAACTCTATATTACTGGTATTCACCCTAAAAAATATGTTTGTCATCAACACAAAAATATTACTTGTCACTCCTTGTAACAGGAAAAAAAATTGTAATTGCAAATATTTACTCTCCCACCTTCAACAATTCTAAAAATTTTCAAATTTCATTTTATAATTTCAGCATTTAAAAAAGAATACTATTGTATTTTTTGTGTGTTTTTATAGAGGAGACCTAGTAGCCTACGACGCGACGTCGTTATTCAGTATTGATGATTTTACTCAATGAAATTATTTACATAATAATTTCCGTTTTGGTAATGCTTCTTTTCTAAATACTGTGGAGACAGTGTTTGAACTTAGAGAGGATAATTAACTGGGAATACACTGGAAATAATTATTTTATAAAATTACCATTGAAATAAGGTACCTGTACCGAATGTGGCCCGCGTAAGGTTTAACAATCATGTATGCCTACGTCATTAATTATATTACTAATAGAACACATGGATGATGAAAGACAGATCTTTATGGATTGTGTATGTTCATACTGGAGACTAGTGTGCACCGATCCCACATCTATCTCGGCATTACCACACAATGGCGACTAGTGGGCAATATTGAGAACTAGGCCATATTCGGTACTGGTACCTTAGTATAAGAAATCACGCACATGCTGAGAATATAAAAAAGCAGTCTGTGTAGAAGTTATTTATCGTGGCGTTACATGCTTCAACTCAACGTTTTGACCATAGCTGTGAAAAACGTTGGCGACCCCTGGAGGGTGAGACATCGCCCTAAGCCCCTCTTCATATCCAGACCTCGAAGGCGCAATATACGTCCATCCATACAATCTGCCAGACAGGTTATGGCCGTAGAAAATCACGGTTAACTACTGTACACGCTTGGAGGATGCACGCTAGAAGGGTTGGTCGGGGGAAGGAAGGGGCGGCGTGTCAGGTGACCTCGGCGGCCACTCGACCGGGACGCGAACACGGGGCCGCGCCCAGGAAGCGCCGGCGTCACATCCGGCCGCCTCTCGCGCCCGCTGCTGCAAGTAGTCCGCCCCGCCCCGCCCGGCGCCGCCTTTCCGCCCGTCTCAACACGGTGGCCGGGCCGGGTGTGAAAGGTTTGCTCACGCCTCGTTAGAGGCTCTGAAATGACGGAGACATAGGGGCGATCTTGAAACGTTCATCAAATGCCACATCGCCTCAAAGAGGCAGGCTATGAAATAGCGTGCAAGGATCCCGCTGAAGCGTTTTTACTATGTGATCATATAATTTACTGGAGGAAAGTCTGTAGCAAAGTTCAGTGCACATCGCAATCCGAGTTGAACATACATCCGGTTAGAACATTTTAAAGTATAGCAGTCTGAAAAGACCGTTTTTAGCCATGTTGGAGGGCTTAGAAACATTTTTTTTTAATGAGCAAGGAGTCTTAACAATAGTCTTAACATTGTGTGAAATGTGTTTTCTTTTCGTACGTTGGCACAGTGGGCACACGTGGAATTGTTTCGTACAAAATAACGTGTTTACGAACACACTGCAACGCATTTCAAGTTGAGGTAGGCGGCCGCCTTAAGCGCACGCCTGCATCTCTACTTTGTGGTCAGTGAGTTAATTTTTTATCTGATTGGCACAGTCAAATGAAAGAGGACTATACACAGCCAATAACCATAAAGAAGAGTTGCATGTGCATGTACGACACAGAAACAAAGTGCGGCAAAAAAATCTTTTCTCGAAAATCAGCAGTCCCTCGTTATTATCATTACAAGCGCTTTCAAATGTACATGTCGTTACATGAAACTTTATTAACATTTAACCAAAACTAATAAATACCAATCTTTAGCACAACCAGAATTATAAATAACACTTTGTATTTTACTGTTTCTTATTAAACGCACACACAATAAAACCTATCGCCCAGAATTGAAATACCGTAAGCACTATAGTTTTTGGGACACAAACTAATATTTTTCGTCCATATGGCAGCCCTGAGTAAAGACATTTACTTGCGTATAATTGATAAAAAATGAATGTCCACATTTAATTAGATTAATATTTTGTTACGGTCAACACCTGTTGAAAATAAAATTCGTGTTAAGCTGCCCGAAAGTCACTCCCGCAAGGATATTTTATACTGATCCTCAACTAAGTAAATACGTGTGTTCTATTCCTTGGGAACTAATAATGCCATGTCAACGTAACATGTATCTATGTTTGTATTTCTCGATTTTTCAATTTTGGGCCAGTAGCAGTTTGTTAAAAGCCATTGAATTCAGTAAAAATCTACGAATTACTGCAAATTGTGTGAAACAATAGTCGGACATGTTGACTACAATTTACAGTATTAATACCTCTTTAATTTTTTTTTATTTTATTTTTTTTTGTATTATGAACCCAAAGAGCGCGCTTGGAACCTGACTGCACGCGGGAACTTACGAATCCTATACAGCAATTTTCATTCACCATGCTTTTATTTTTATATTTGTAGCAGATATTTTTTCCTTATTTTAGACGCAATATTTGAGTAACTTTTGCTTTTTTTTAATTTTTTTATCTTGCATAGTTTTTTTTTTTTTTTTTTTGCGTAAGGGCTCGTTACAGATAAAACTAGCATTATACCGTTTCAAGGGCGACACTAAAACTAACTGACGTACCACACTAAAAAAATCACAGTGGATAACGATGTTGTATGATGCAAGTTCACATATGTTAAACAACAAAATGTATTTTCGTGTTTTTTAAAAAAAATTTTATTTTGTGTTTTAGTATTTTTATTTGAATACAGACAATTATTAATTTTTTTTTATGTACGAGACAATGTAGCCTGCGACATCTTTAGCCACTGTGAGATTTTTCAGTTTAATTTGTCAGTTGGTTTTAGTATCGTCCTTAAAATCGTAACATGCAAATTTTTACTTTAACATACCATTACGCGAAAATTATAAAGATAAAAAAAAAATTCCATATGAGCAAAATTTAGTCATACTTTGTGTCTAAAATAATATATATATATATATATATATATATATATATATATATATATATATATATATATATATATATATATATATGGTACAGCGAATTGCAATGTTTCTGTTATTGGCTTCTTCCTACGGAACTTTAAACGGTTAGTATATATTTTTTTATTTACGCAAAGTGAATAGTAAAGTCCAGCGCATGCTTCTCTATTTTTGTTTTACACTTCGAGTAGGTAAGTTTTACGAGACAGCAGTCTGGAAAAGCAGTTTTTGGCCATTTCTGGGCATCCCGAAACCATGTTTCTAAGCATGATGTCATAAAAACGAAAGTAGAGAAGCATAGATTCAATATTATATTTTCTTTTAGTAGATAAAGATATAGAAGGAATGTTTCATAGTATCTCTTACAAAAACTTTCTCCTAGCACGTTGCAGCAAAGTTAATGTGCCAGCTATATATGACTCTTAAGACCGATTATTGCTCGCTCATCACTTGTCTCATCGCCTCTAGGCTCGAGGCGTTTAACTGGCGTTATCCTAATTCACCTGAGTGAACGTATTTTGTGCGTTCTAGGCCTAAGAATGCCCGCGAAAATGCCTGTTTTTAACCTCCGACGCAAAGAGGAGGGTGTTATAAGTTTGACGTGTGTATCTGTGTGTCTGTCTGTGGCATCGTAGCTCCTAAACGAAGGGCCCGATTTTGACGTTTTTTTTTTTTTTGTTTGATATCTGACTTGATCGAGAGTGTTCTTAGCTATGATTCAGAGAATTCTTTTCAGCCGTTTAAAGATCATCAGCTCTTTTATAGTTATTTTTGTGGATGTGAGCAATTCTACTGGTCTGATCGATTTGAAATTTAGTATCCTGTGAGTCGGTTTTTTTTTTAAATTTTTAATTTAAGTCTTAACTATTATGACCTACAGGCGCGAGATATGATTTAAGAAATACTGGTGGTATGAAATGGATTTACACGAGTATGATAGTTCTTTGTCAGAGACGAGTCTTGAAGGGAACAAGAGGAACATGCGCTCCGGCCTCACTTCTTCGATTAAATATATAATTGATTTATGATTTACAAAGAATGGACTTTTCTTAAGTTCCCACTAAACCGTGATGGTTGCTGTAAAGTGTGTTTTTTTAATATAAAGTGCATGTGAAGACGTAAGTGGTATTGAGGTCAGAACTATGACAACACAGCCAACATGTAATGAAAGTATAGGAGGGCCTAAGCGCACATTATAACTGCATCTAAAGAAAAATGGAGAGGGCTCAGATTTATGCCCCGGACCGTACTTTTTAACAAGACGACCTGGTTATTTGTATGATATGCAGAGATCATTCACCTACGCTGAACAGTTTTCGAACGAACTTCCATCGGCACAACGCTTGGCAGCCTAGGCGGGTTTGCATTCCCACGGCGTGATTTCGTGTTCACGTGAAGCGGGCCGTGAACACACACGTAGACAATGATAAACAGCGATATGGTTCGCACAGACAAGCAGTGGTCGTGGGAACCACGAAGGGGGGAAATGTACAGAATGTTTAAAACCAGCCTACACTCTACACTCTCCCACCCCTCCCTTTATCCAGGGTCAAAACCATGACGCTGAAACTAGGCTGACGTAGCGGTTCGTTGCATGTCACTGAGAGATTTACAGATTAGCCCTATAACGGGCTGTAGAATAGGCGAGTACACAGAAGCGAAAATGTCATGGCTGTTCCTTCTGTCGCTCAGTTGTTTTCTATCCCAGGCCCCGGATATAAACGGGAATTATATGTGACTATGACTGCTGCTAGATAATTATTTGATATATAATACCTTAAGATTCCACTATACACCTGATGTACAAATTCTTTGTTTTAGGGTGCGGTCTACCGCAATTTTCATCACCATTTTTTTTATTTTTTATTTGTACCAGATATTTTTTTCTTATTTTAGACACAAAATGTGACTGAATTTGGCTCTTATGAAATTTTTTTATCTCTCATAGTTTTCGCGTAATGGCTTGTTGAAGTCATATTTTGCATATTTCCGTTTTAAAGACTACGCTAAAACCAACTGATATACCAAACTAAAAAAAAAAAAAAAATCACTGTGGATAAAGACATTTCAGGCTACAATGACATGCTCATAACATTAAAAAATAAATATTATTTTATTTAAAAAAATGCTGAAACTGAAAATAAAAATTTGAAAAATTCAATATATTTTTTTAAAACATAAATAATTTTTATTCTTTAATTTTATGAGCATGTCATTGTAGCCTGCAATTTCTTTATACACTATGTTTTTTTTTAGTTTGGTACATCAGTTTGTTTTAGTGTAGTCGTTAAAACGGAAACATGCAAAATATGAGTTTATTTGTTTAGTTTTCTTCGACAGTCGTTCAATTTGCAATGGAGTACGTCCAAGAAACTGAATCCAGTCTTATCAAGCCAATAAGCGAAAACTATGAGAGATAAAAAATTTCATAAAAGCCAAATTAAGTCACATTTTGTGTCTAAAATAAGAAAAAAAATATCTGTACAAATACAAAATAAAACAATGATGATGAAAATTGCGCTAAACTGCGCCCTTAAAGCGGTAATACTTGTTTTAGAGAATAAATAAAAAATGTTTGTTGGAAGAACCAGTTTAATGTGAGTGTTCTTTAAAATGTTTGCACTAAATTTGTCTTATGTGTTAAATGCAATTTTTAAACAGTGATATATAAAATGAATACTAACTTATTTCTATCTTTTTTTACAAACTGCATTACCAAGTAATGCAAATTTATGGCATAAATGTTAAAGAATACATAAATTAAATTGGTTCTTCAAACTAACAGTTTTGATTTGTACACTACAACAAATATTACGGATTTAAAACAAAGAATTTGTACTTAAGGGGTATAGTGGAATCTTAAGAGAATGTGGCAGTTTGAAAGTCTCAATGAAAAGCTCAGAAAACAACAATAGCCTAATGATATTAGCCAACTTTATGAGCAACCACATGCCCAGAATGATGCATTTGTTAACTGTGATCTCTTGCGGCACAAATTAACGTACGACATTTCGGCGAGGTTGTTCTTCAGAAATACGTTATTCGAGAACAATTACTTACAAAGTCGGCAAAAACTGTTGCCTAAAATTGCTGTTTTCTTTGCAGACTTATGGCAAATAATTTACAATGAAATAACATGTAATGGGCTTTTAACAAAATATGTATACATTAAAAATACTCCTGAGTGAACTGTTTTGGCATTTTGAAAAATTGCTAAGTTAGCAACTTATTTCATGTAATTTTCCGATTTTTTTAAAATAAAAAATTCTACGTTGTGGGTTTCTAAATGTTTCATTACGTAGCTAATGAGATGTTAGTTAACCGTTAATTATTTCAATTGTTTAAGTCAGTTGGTTTTAACAATTTTTTGCACGGCAGCCTAACATGCAAATTTTTACTTAGACGCGCCATTATGAGAAATTTATGCGAAATAAATCTGTTTTGTAAGAGGAAACTATACTCACAAGTATCGTCTACAAAACTGAAATTGTTTCATAAAAATGTACATTTATGATTTTATCACATACGCCGGTCTGTGCGGCACTTTAGCGCTCCAGAGCTCATGTGCCTCACACACAACCTTGCGTTGGCACACGTTCTTCAGGATAATTAGTTTATCTCTTCTTGCATGCTGCTGAATATAGTCTTTGTAGAGAGTACATTCTTATACTAGTATTATTGATTCCACAGACAACTCAGCACCGCTGCGAGCACCCCACGCTTCTTCGCAGTGGTACATTCTCTATTTTTTTACTACATTATGGTTATATCGGAAAAGATTTTCAGTTGTTGCCACAGGCGCAATCCGCGAAATATTTAAGAAATTTGCTTTCGAGTAACATAAATTAAAATTTGCCATATTTATGTTATTAATATTTACGACTTTCCGCACTTTTATTAGACGTCTGTTTAGATTGTGCCGTAAAAGAGTTACGTACACAGAGAACCCATTATCATGCCCCAGAAAGAAAAAACAGCAAGTTTTTTTTTTTTTTTTTTTTTTTTTTTTTTTTTTTTTTTTTTTTTTTTTTTTTTTTTTTTTTTTTTTTTTTTTTTTTTTAGCGTAGGCCTTTTTCCTGGTAAAAATATTAATGGGCAATCAACATTTTACGTTCCGTAAAAATAAACCAAAATAAATCCTTGGAAGGATGTGATTTCAATACTGATGCTGTAAACACAATCTATGCGCCTGAATATAGCCAAATGTCGATTGGACAGCGTTATGCATTTAAAAGACCAAACGCAAATTGTAAGTTTCGTAAAAAATATTTTCCTGTTTTGAATGAGTGGTTTTAAAAAAGTATTTTAGTCATATTTCCGATTTTCATCAATATTTACTCTACAGGACTAAAATACTATTTGTATGACTTTCAAACTTGAACATCATATAGCATGTTTTAAAATTTGGCACTTAGTCTGTTTATGCATAACACCAACCAATATTGAGAGCATTTAGAGGTACAACATACGATAGATAGGTTGGTGTGGTATGTAATTATATTGTGTGTTTGTAGACAGATTCACACTTGGAGTAGCGAGTAGCAAGAAGTAGCCTTGAGATCACACATGTGTGCGGGCTTGCTGATAATAAAAGTTTAAGTGAGTTAGTTAATGAGTTGTTTTGACTGTGTTGACCTTGGACAACGCCGTATAAGATGACGGGAGGCACGTAGTGGCACACAGGAGCCGTGTGTAATTACCTATGTCCACCTCGGGTGTAAAATGGTCATTAGTGGCCTCGGAGGCCGTCCGGAACAACAGAAGGTAAAAACGTGCCGTCGTAACTGCTTTCTCCCGCACCTTAGTAGTGAACCATTCTTCATGCATTGTTTGGAGCAGGTGCTGGTGATACATTTATTCACGGACTGAACCAGAAGGGTTGTGTTGGGGGCGATTAGGGGTCCTGACCGCCTGACCCCCCCCCCCCCAAACAAAATCAAAATCTCAATTATATGCTCTCACACCAAGGCGAACCGGGTTCGATTCCCGGCGGGGTCGGTCCCCGGATTTTCGTATGTGGGAATCGTGTCGGACGATGCCGTTGGTCGGTGGGTTTTCTCAGGGATCTCCCGTTTCTCCCGCCTCTTCATTCCGGTACTGCTCCATACTCACCTCATGTCGCTCCTCACCAGCGCTGAAGACCTCGATGTAAAGTGCTGACCAAACCTCTCACTCACTCAATTATAAGCTAGCGACCTAATAAAATTGAGTTTATTCTGTAAATGAACCGCATACCGCAGAAAGGCAACTAGTCCAACATTTTCACATTTACCTTTTCGGTTGTGAATGGGTTAACTGATCATGTACCACACACGGGAAACACGTCCGCACGATGTCTTCAATATTGTCTGTGTAGGCCTACTGCAGATAGGAAACAACTCCAGGAAAAGTTCCCTTTATGCAAAATTATGAAAAGTGGACATGTTGCCTTTCTGCAGTACGCGGTTCAAATACATACCAGCCTATCATGGAATGTATATCTGTGTTTATTGACAACACTTTCACGGAACACGATAGCGCTGCAACCTTTTACCACATTTCGAATAGGAACTTCTGATCCACGCCAGCACAGTTAACTCGTAATTCTAGATCCGCCTATGAGGTATATACTGTCAGCAAAGCTGCAGGAAGTGTGTTAGCTATCATCCAACAACCTAGTCTGTCCGGAATTGTTCACTTCAGTCATGAGTTCGCGTATCTTACAGTAAGTAAAAGCAATAGGGAAAACGAATTTTCTTCAGAGAAAGCAGAAATCAGCAACATACGTTAATAAGTTAAAAATAAACATATTGAAAATGACGGAAATAGCTTATTATCCGGTAGGAAAATAGTTTAATATCCATACGTACGTAGATGAATCTGCTTGTAACGAGTAGGCTATAATAAACTATCATTGAACATTTTTTTTTTTAAACCTTCTTTAAAGTGAATTTACGTCTTGTCGACAGCAAGGTGTACTACTCTAAAGTTTTGTGGACGGTACTAGTAACAATACTTCCATGTGAAATTTTTAGCATGCACCATATAATTCCCGTAGTGGCATGTCAAGGTTAAAACTGCATGGTTACGGTATCACACACATACACCCTACGGAAACTTACAAAATTACTGAAAATATATAATTTACACTAGAATTTGATGTCACGAGCTACGTGGTAATAGTTATGTAAACAACATATGTTTGTATTTTTAAAAAGTGGTTCTTTGTATACCGACTCGACACGTTCTGTGTACGTCGAGAGTATTAGCGATACATGTACTCTTTACATAAAACTATTAAAAGTGATATTGATAATGTGACTTTTTAACGAGCAGTACTCTTAACATAAAACTATTAAAAGTGATATTGATAATGTGACTGTTTTAAAGAGCAGTGTTCGTTACATAAAACTGTTAAAAGCGATATTGCTAATGTGACTGTTTTAATGAGCAGTTGAACAGCCTTAACATGCTAGGCGGTAAACCAGTGAATAATGTAGGTACAGAAAGGTCATTACAGTCGGGGCCAATAACTCAGAGAACAATGAAAACATACATCAGAATGGCTGGACGGGAATCGAAACTGAGGCCTGCCGAAATACGAAGGAGAAAAAACGGCAGAGGCAGTTAAGTTAGTTCAATAAAATTAATTTTAGGCACCTCTAAATCAACTGACAGAAAACTATTTTCGGTCAAGTGAATGATTTTCCAGCGATTAAAAACGTAACTACTTATGGTATTTTAAAATATATATGAGAGCAATCAATAAACAACCAACATTTTTCCTTTTAACGCGATTCAGCATTACACGAAATTTGCCACGGAAACTAATATATCTTTGCAAGTTACCTGTAGTAGCCTATGTTCTTTTCTTACAAAATTAGTACTCGCGTTTGTTAACGTTTTTATTGAAAAATGATAACAAACTTTTAAAATGGTAATTAAAGTAGTGTTCTGTGTAACATCTTAAAGAACGACGTTTTTTAAGCAATGCGTTTCTGTTAATGCACAAGTGTACAATATTTTTTTTTTTTTTGTAATTAGGTATCGTGTTCTGCTTATATTGGATTCTATAAGCGTGGAACGGAACCTAACATATGTAGTAGAATTTCTTATACCCGACTGTTAGAAAATGCAGACCGCTTGGCTTAGGAGTTGTTAAGTTCCTTGCTGGCGAGCGAGGGTCCCGGGTTCGATTTCCGGCCGGGTAGGTCAACATGTAGTGTTGCTTCTCTGGGTTCAGGACTGGGAGTTTTGTTGTCCCCTCTCATTCCGTCGCTGCTCCACACTCATCTCACCTCATCCATTCCTCGGGTCGGAAGGGCGACAGGCATGGCTCGCTAGTCGAGCAGCCGGCCCGACCTTCACCTCGGCCCTCTCACAAGCACAATGTGACCCAGGCCGAAGAAGGGAACTCGTAGCGGATTTTAAGTTTCATTTATGACATGGTTATGTTCTTTTTCCTATATGACACAGTATTGCATGGCAAACAAATGATGCTGTGAGACAGTGCTTTCGTTTAATGTAACAATGAAATAAACACAAGAAAGTAATCACATTTACGGAATCTTCTGCCTGAGAAACAGTTATAGTGAGCCGTGTGCGGAGCGTTGATCTTTCTTCTTCTATGGTCACAGACCTGGAAAAACCTGGAAAACGTGGAATTTTCAGAGAAATTATGACTACCTACCTGAAGGAAAATTTCGTGGAGTTTCAATCCATCTGAAAAATTTCAGGAAATTGTCTCGCCTTGCACATACCTATCGAGCTTCCATAGTAGTCCCATTATGGAAAACAATGGAGTTTTGAGAGCATTATTGTATTTGTAGGGTTCATTGTTGTTGCCGCTGAATTTTTGATAAGCTGGACAACACACAAGTGTTAGATATGTCTTGAATTTTTTTTTAAGGGGCCTGCCTATCTGCGCTTCAAATGCTTTACGAGTTGAGACTATTTTTTGACGAAACTACTTAACCCGCATTATATTTGTATACCTACGAAAAGAACACACACTTGAAACTATGTCACTATAGTTTTAAAAAATTGGTACCTTTATTAGAAACATTATTTTCGGGCCCCTCAAAGTGTCCAAAAAATGTTTTAAGACTGCCTTATCTTGAAAAATAACAACGGAATTCGAAAAACACAGCTATAGAAACAAGCGTTAGACTTTGAACTATGCTGCCCACGCGGAAATAATGTGGTCACCGCTTAATGTACCATAGGAAAAATAATAATAGTAAAACACTGCACGTCAGCTGAGTGGTTTGCGTGGAGAGGCGATAACGCACGAGATACGTCGGTCAACGACACCCTTACCACTTCTGTCTCACACACACAAACGCAGCCTATCTAGGGAGGCCCCTTAAGAGGGCGTGGTACATAATTCAACGCTAAAAGCATTAATCTATAACTGTAGGTTTCTTGGAGCCAATTTGCGAAAATTAAACAGTAGCAATCCCAGGCAATAGTTTATACCAACGTTTTAAGGACGTTGGACCCGTAAAAATTCAAAATTTTGTATTTGTGCCAAATATTGTTCAACTTTTACATGTAAGATAACATGCCATTTCCCCAAATAAAAAAAAATAGGTCTCATATTTTTAGCATAATCACCTATCAAAGTCGCAAAATGGCAGTTGCGGTGTAGCCAAAATAATAAAAAATAATTAACTTGCAGAAACAAGAAAATTCATATTAATTCTTAATTACGAGAGCTACTTCAAGACACTTTTGTAAACACAAAGCGATACATTTTTGTATTTTTAAATAATTGATGAAAAT
The DNA here is from genome assembly GCA_003012365.1 of Medauroidea extradentata. Taxonomy (NCBI): domain Eukaryota; kingdom Metazoa; phylum Arthropoda; class Insecta; order Phasmatodea; family Phasmatidae; genus Medauroidea; species Medauroidea extradentata. The sequence goes on along the minus strand of PNEQ01067562.1, from coordinate 57,970 downwards.
GAGTAAATTTTTGTATAACTTTGACTTTTGCCTACTACTGAAATTTTCAAAACTAACTTTTGTCAACCATGCCATAAAATGCATTGATACACTGACTATCAGTTACTGTAATTTTGAATTTATTAGTTAATTACTTTTTTTGATTTTGGCTACACCGCAATGTCCATTTTGTAACTTTGGTGAGTGATTATGCAAAAACTATAGGGCCTAATTTTTTTTTTTATTTTGGGAAATGACGCGTTATATAATGCGCAAAAGTTGAACAGTGTTTGACACAAATATAAAAAAAATGAAATTTTACGGGTCCAACGCCCTTAAACAAAATTGTTTCCAGTGTTACGAACTTCTGAGGCACAATCTCTGACGCCGGAACCTCGTGCATTTAACTGCGGTGCAAGAGATCACGCGTAATTTTGTATAAATATTTACTCATAAATTTGGCAAATACTATTATCTAGAATTGTCATTGAGTATTTTATCCATGTTGGCTTCGAAAAAAGCGTAGGAATAAATTGGTGTTTTCAGCGATTATTTATCTAACACGCACTCTTAAGGAAATTACTTCCCAAAAAGTTGTTCATTATTGTGAAAAACCTGGGCAGTATTTGTTTTTATGTCGGGGAACTGAGGGAATAATCAGGAAATTTTCTTTGCTGCAATGTGTTGCCAGCCTGTATAACGACCAGTGGATCATGGTGACCGAGCGTCGAGCATCGTTAGTGATCAGAGAAACACACAGACCACGGTGCTCCTGGTCACGACTCGTGAATAGCTCTCCTTGTCTATCAGTCACGTTCCTCTGCCACATTGTTCTCAAGCTCTTGATTCGCGTTCAAGTCTCGGAGGCTTCCTTGTTCGGAGCGGATGTACAGCTCGTCACGTTATTACGACGTTATTGGCATGCGTATCAGATGCTTCATCGCATCTACGCTCTACATAGTCAACTGCTATATATTGCCACTCAGTCGTGCTGTCTGCAACCACACACGTCAAAACACTTTACTTGCCATTCCACAAATTCTTGTTGCAGCTAAGAAAATGTTCGTTTAAATAATACATTAATCGTAACAAGAATGTTCATTGCCACAAAAACTTTTCCGTAGTGATCTTTACGGTTAAGTTAGTTTTAGTTCTTAAAGATAAGTTTTATGTTGCAAATAAATATTTTAATCGATAAAAATAAAATGAAATTTTTCGCAAAGAAAAATTTCCACATAGAAAATTAGTAACACAAAATATGTTTTTTTTTGTACTTTAAAACAAGTTTTATTTTTTGCGAATTTAAACAACCATATATTTTTTCTGTACCCAAATGAAACGTTTTTACAGTGTACGTTATCGTGTAGCTATTTCATAGAAGGAAAAATCAGTACAAAAGCTAATTAATATCCTATTACAATTATATATAATAATATTCTCGCATTTGTACAAGGCTATTTTTATAACGTCTGCAACTTTCGAAATGCTCGTAAGATGTATTTCTGAGTATACTACCGAATAAACTGTGCGATATTTGAACTCTAGATAAACTTACAGCTTCAACGTACGAAAATATTTTCACAGAAAAATTAAATGTTGAAGTGAAAATGTGGGACAATTTATTAGGTTATCTTAATCAGCTGATGTGTCCAGAATTATTATTTTACCTGTGTTGTTAGGATAATTACTATATTTACTGTATGGCACCAGTGGAAATGATAAAAAGAAAGAGGCACCTGTAGGAATTTAAGTTTAGTGTAATACGCTAAATGAATTTAAAGACTGCTAAAAATAGGGGAGGGGGAAGTAACGATGCAACAACATTTAAATAATGACTAAATGGGGCACTTTACGTCTCGTCGACAGCGAGGTAATTAGAGACAGTTGCACACAACTTTACACAAGAAATTGATCTGGGAGATAAATCGTCGATGGTCTTTGTTCAGGGGGATGGAGTTACAAAGCAGTGAATTTTCACAATTATAGTCAAATATTTTGTCCTCACTTACTGTCGAATATCAAGGTTCGGCTATGCATACGTGATACTTTTGTATACTTTATATTGCACAGTCACAGACTTTCGTATTTTTGGAGCACTGACGGCAGATAGGGAAAAATGTTCTTTCCTGTCTGCCGTCAGTGCCAGTTAACGCTGTTACCCCGTAACTTTTATTTAAAGTATTGCTCTCAAATAAAATATTAAAACGGACAGATATAAAAAGCTAATGGCAGGCGAGTCAAACTCCAGATTTTAATGAAACTGCTTTACGATATTCATACAATTTTAATTAACACTAATGTTTAAACACGTGTGCATGTTTAAGGAACCCTTTCGAAATACTTTCGATAAAATTTGAAATATTAACTTTTTTAAACAATACAAGAGAAGCTAATAGTTGGATTTTGTTATGGTCACGTTATTTTTAAACTTCCCAGCAAGTTACATTTTATACGACCCATCGTTTCTTCCCAAAATCTCTTTATTCTTTCACAGTTTTCCTCCTTCCTTTACGCTGTCAAACTTTTCCCTGTCGTTTTAATATTTTAATTGATTTCAGATGTAATTTTTAAAAATTGTATTTCTGAATTTGCTTCTGTTCTTAGTATCTTCTTCTGAAATTTTAAGTATTTCTAGTTCTTCACGTGTTTCCTTCATCCAGTAAGTCTTTAATTTGTTTGCATTGATGATGTTGAAAATGTCTTGGTAAGTGTGTTTTCTCATTCCATCCTTATATATAGAACTATACACACAGGAAGACAATGAAACATAAAAAAGGTCTTAGGTAAATGGCTAAGCATAGCGTGTTAGACATGTCCATAATACTAATTCAGAACTAGATATGACCATTTTTCTTTAATACCAAACGTAATATAATATTATTTTATCCCATTGTAAAAACCATAATTTGGCAGAAAAATCTGCCATATTTAATTTCCGTTAGCATCGTAACATATCGGTTTTATAGCTTTCCTGGTGTAAAATTGAATGAAGTGAACGTGTCTGGTGTTGAAATTTTACTCCTCAATTAAGCAATATTAGATACAAATAAAAAGTTATTAATTATTTTTCTATGAAGTAATTCCAAGAAAATTTTTAGTATGTTGCAACGCCAGGAATATGTAGAGTGAAAAAATCAATTTCCGTGTAGCTGGTAAGAGGAACTTGGCCGTTATTTGAAGCGTGTAAGTCAGCCTGCATGACGGCCAGCGTGGTAACTAGGTCAACTTGGCACGTGTTCGCCCGCACACAATGAAACAATACAGCAATACAAACACAGTGACTGAGCTGGTATCGTGTTTTAACTGTTACCTCGATAACAGCAGCAACGATTACCGCCTCGTAACTGCAGCGAGGACGGCATTCCTCGGCTTAGCTGCAAGGCGATTCACGCAGCTGGAAAACATGCAGTACAGTTCATAGGAAGAGAGCTTAGTGAAATAAAATTTTTTACAATACGCAAGTTCAGTCTGCGACAGAACATAAGAATGATTAATTCCACTAAATAATACGCTGAGTAGTACATAGTGGCTTGTGATTTTTACAACCTTTTATTTAACTTGCAATGTTCGTACGCATGTCAGTAATTACAGACTTGTATTTAACTTGCATTGTTCGTATTTATTTATGTAAGTTACCCGTTTCAAAATCTGCAAACCATTTTTCAACAACTTGCTGGTATCCGATTGAGCTGAAATTTGGCATACTTATGTAAGTTCGGTGACAATGCAATGTTATGGTATTATACAATACATGTTGTTATATTATTAAAAATATGTGAACTAAAAAGTAAAAATTATGTTTTACAAGCTTTTTTGTATTATTAAAAATACGTGAGCTAAAAAGTAAAAATTATGTTTTACAAGCTATTTTGTACTATTAAAAATAAGTGAGCTAAAAAGTAAAAATTATGTTTTTTTACAATCTTAAATTTTTAAGGTTGGGTAAGTGTCGAGGAACTGACTGGCAGGGGGTGGCAAACATTCACTGTCGTTAACGTACCAACTTCGGGGCACCGGGCGCATCCCGTTTAATTAAATGCCTTACGCTTCTATTCCGGAATATGTGAGTGGTTGACAAACATTTCTTCCCGTCTCGTGGGAACAACATGAACAAGCAAAATAAACAAAATAAAAACTAATGAAACATGAACGTAACGAAAACGGCGCCATGAAAAGGCTCGAAACGCATGTCGACAAAATAAATAAGTTCCAAATATTTAAGACTAAAATGTATAAAATAAATTAAATGTAAAAAAAATTAAAAATATATTTTTATTAAAAAACTAAAATATAAAAAATAAATTTCAGTTACATTTGTCATATATAAGTTTATAGTAAGTACGCTTTAGGTTCAGAATAATCCTTCTCTGGGTAACTCGTCTTCATAATATATGCGTACGTAGATAGGTAAGTTCTAGGGACGTAAGGTACCTGTACCGAATATGGCCCACTTAAGGTTCACTAATCATGTGTGTCTAAGTAATTAATTATATTACTAACACATGGATGATTTGTGACAGATATTTATGGATGGTGTATGTTCATACTGGAGGCTAGAGTGTATCGATCTCACATAGATCTCGGCATTACCACACAATGGCGACTAGAGGGCCATATTGAGAACTGGGCCATATTCGGTACAGGAACCTTATTTAAACATAGATATTTCTAAATAGTGTGTATATATACATATATATGTATATATATATATATATATATATATATATATATATATATATATATATATATATATATACACACACACACATAAATTTTAAAAGCTTGAGGCGCTATCCGTTAATACAGGTTACTCAAGCCTTGTGTGCAGGGTTGCCACACCGAATCCGCGGCCTTTCTACTAGACTCGACTGTGTTCCAGCATGTTGTATGACTTCCATGCGAACTTGTTAAGAACATAGTTGTTCATTCTCCATATTTTTATTGCACCTAGAGCTCACCAGTCGTAGGTTTCTGAGTGCCATGTTGTGTTCGATGGTATCTACAGTATGCACCTGAAATTATGTTAATGGAAAAGTGGTAATGAAACTTGTGGCACAGGATAATATACAAATGGAGATATTTTATTCGAACCGCAGCTCTCAGTTAAGTTTTTAATGATAGAGTCTTCTTTGGCACATTATTTTTCAGACGCATATTTTTCTCCGCTTGTCCCGCACCCTGCTGGACTAAAAAACAACATTGAAAGTATGGCTACCCGAGATATTATGAGCGAGGCAAAATGAAATAATAATTTCCCGTGCGACGTGACGTATGGGCGCTGAACTGACTATGCATACATTTTTTGAGATGCCTATGCTACATTACTAGCGCTTTCCGTTGAACACAAAATACATATTTGAAAAAAAATTACAATTCCCAATCTTATTGTGGTGAGCATAAAATTATTTATTTTGTAATGGACATATTGATTGCTGATGACAACTTAGTTTTTTTGTGTTAACCATAAACATTATTTGGCAGGTTGAATACCAGCAGAACATGTCTTAAGGGCGTTGGACCCGTAAAATTTAATTTTTTTATATTTGTGCCAAACACCATTCAACTTTTGTACATCAGATAACACGTCATTTCCCCAAATAAAAAAAAATTGGGTCCCATAGTTTTTGCAAAATCACTCATCAAAGTCACGAAATGGCCATTACGGTGCAGCCAAAATAAAAAAAAGTAATTAACCAATGAATTCCAAATTACAGGAACTGAAAGTCAATGTATCAATGCATTTCATGACATATTTGACAAAAGTTAGTTTTGAATATTTCGGTAGTAAGCGAAAGTGAAAGTTATGCAAAAATTTACTCATTTTCATCAATTTTTAAAAAATACAAAAATATATCGCTTTGTGTTTACAAAAGTGTCTTGAAGTAGTTCACATCATTAAGTATCGATATGAATTATCTTGTTTCTGCAAGTTAATTATTTTTTATTATTTTGGCTACACCGCAACTGCCATTTTGTGACTTTGATAGGTGATTATACTAAAACTATGGGCCCTAATTTTTTTTTTATTCGGATAAATGACATATTATCTGATGTGCAAAAGTTGAACAATGTTTGGCACAAATATAAAATTTTGAATTTTTACGGGTCCAACGTCCTTAACTACCAAACGACCATTCAGCCAGTCGCGAACTAAGGAACTGAGTGAATGCCCTCAGAGATTAGAGGATTATCACCTATCCACGCCGACTACAAAACAGAATCTTGTACTTCTGTAGTCAGCATGTGTTGTACTTGCATTTGGAAGGCTATAAGCTTCTATTCCCGGTAACGGACATCTTGATTTCTGCTTTCCACAGTGGCCATGGCCGAGTCCTCTGATAGTTCCTGTGTTTGTGTAAATGTATGTGTCATCGTCTGCAATGACCTCACTGTCGACAAGACATAAAGCCTAATAAAATAATAATAAATATCAGAATGAATACATCAATGGCCATATTTGTATTGAACTACTAAATCCACAGCCACATTGTATGTGGCAGTCGAATCAATGGGCACACATGAGAATGTTTTTACTTTTCAACTAGAGGGTCTATGTTTTGTAATTTATGAGGCCGCTGTAAATCAACTAATACGATAAACGTTTGTTGCAATCTGCATGCTTTTATAATTCGATACAGAAAACCTATACACGCTACATTGATAGCAGATATTGCCACTTTGTGAAGAAATAACATACGGCAGAGTGACACATTTTTCTATCATACTTTCTTCCATCAGAATAAAAAAATACAAAAACTCGGCTTCGTAGATTTCACATGGGAAATACTTCACCTAGGAAAATATTTGCGTTAGAAGTTATAAGAATTCTAATTTAGGATTATTATTTTTTTTATTTCTCTACGTGTCTTCCAGAAACGTGTACGTAGGTATACTATAGTGTGCCTAGCGCTAATTTTTGTATCATAACTTCTTCATAAAGCTAACGAGTTTACAAGCATCTAATACACTATAGTACCTATCAAATGTTTATAAGACCACAGTGTAAAGCTGTTAACGTATCATACAGAAACTAAAATTTTGTCAGAAGAACCCTTGTCAATTTGCTCTCACATATAGTGACTTAAAATATACGTCCCGTGAATTCATTGAATTAGGCCACACAATATGGATGTAATGAATTTATATGAATTATAAAACAGTGTTTTTTTTTTTTAATTTTTAATTTTGTTCCACTACGAATGTTCATTTGCACTACATCTAAAAAAAAACTATTTTGGTAGCATTACATTTAAGTACTTACAGCACATGACAGTTTCTTATGTTAAAATTGTTAATATTTCAGTATTAGCAAATTTATAATTTTCTTGGGACGTTCATACTAAAATGCGTTTAGTGTCATTAATACACACGACTCTTACAACTGAAGTATACGTTCCACGGGGCATTTCATTATTCTGCCTTGTGATCTTTAAGATACTCGGTGTAATTTTCAAAGGTTAAATGCACGGAAACATGTTAGCGATAAGGGTCAGTCTACCATGCTCGAATAGAACAACAAAGCCTCTACGCGCGGTACACGAAACTTGCGTGTGAACAGTTTTGGGGTAAATCACACACGCTGTGTGTTCAAGCTGTACAGTTCTAACTGTTTGTTCAAGAGAGAAACAATGCTTCAAATAAATGTCGATACAAAACCGTCAGTTCTATATACATCATGTTGGAGCCTAGCAAAATAGTCATCTTTCCCCTCGATTTTCCCGTGTCTTTAGTAAGCATGAATTTTTTTATTATTTGTGTAGAAATATGTTCCTCTTTTTAAATAAAGAAAATGGTTTATCATGAAAGATGACCGAGCACCACCTAATACAACTAGCAAGCCCTATCGCTAATCGTGCCTGAGCACTCAGAGTAGGTATAGGAGATTCACGATAAAGTGAACACTTTTAAAAACCATCTTGTTTAGAACAATAATTAAAATATTAAATTTATTGTCGCTCTAAACGTTACATTTTGAGTACAAAACTATCAACACACTTTGATTGTTCTTTAGGTAACTTTTAAACAATAGCAGGAAAATATAAAAAAGTCTGAAAGGGAAAGAAAAAGTAACTATGGGTTTCAAAAAATGATTATTTTACCCGGAAGCAACTATAACTTGTGAATGTTACTGCACAGGACTTGGCTCCAGTCTGAAAGAGGTATTGGCGTGTTGTCATTGACGTGCAGCTGGACTAGGTTCATGTCGGGTCGTTGTTCTCCTCACACGAGACATTCATCTCAGGTCGTATAAGTAGTTACCTCCTCGGCAGCGCGGGGTTCATGCAGGTCACGAAGAGTACTTCACGTATGTGGTCGCTCGCGTGAGGCGAGATCCGGCCGTCCTGGTTGAAGAAGTCGTCGCTGGACAGCCGTGCCAGTCATCTCTTCTCTTTCCACGCTATCGTAGCTACAGGCATCTGATTATTGCACCGAGCGAGGTGGCGCAACGCAGCCACGTAGCTCATTTGGTTGAGCGGTCGGCTTTGGTGCGAGAGGTTCTGGGTTCGATTCCCAGGTCTGGCTGGGTGTAAAATTTGTGTTTTTCGGTTCGAGTCATTTCAATTTCAAAGGCAACAAAACTATTACAAGTGAGGAATTGTGAAATAATGAAGTTGTAAAGGGGGGATGTTTGGTTCGTGGTGATGTTGAGAACTCGCCAAAGAGCCTAACATGTTATTAAAATAAACGGTAATTCGGACTTGTATTCGGGAGGACCCGCCTCCGGCCATCTTGATTTCTGTTTTTCGTGGTTTCACGTAATCACTCCAGGTGAATTCTGGGATGATTCCTTAACAAAGGCCATGGCCGACTCCTTGTCTAGATCATGTCGTACCAAGTTGTGTGTCGCCGTCTCTGATGACCTCGTTGTTGACGAGACGTAAGCCTACTTACCTTACCTGATTTTTGCAGAACATTTTTTCGCGTCAGTTTGTTTGAACGCTTTACGTGTAGGGACCCTTTATTTTCACGAAAATATTTTGCACCTCTGCAGTTTTGCTTCATTGTAATCGGCATCGTGTCTCTGTGGAAAGACATTTGTTGAGTGGAAATTCTAAATTATCTAAGTGCAAAAAAATATGTTTTTGAGTAAAAGGGAAAACAGAGCTGCATGAGTATGCATACATATGGGACATGCAATCTTTCGACGATCATAAAAATACTATTGGAAAAATTATTGGTACTTAGCTCTTACAGCAAAATGCAGGCACTGGCAAGTAGTTCATTCTGATGTAACAAAATCAATTATGTTTCTTTTGGCACTTAGATAATTTAGAATTTCATCTTTATTTGACTGTACCAATTTATGGGTAGGCCCTACACGTAAATTTTTTTCTACTTTCAAGAAAAAAAAACTAGGTTCGAATATGTGTAACTGTTATGTGTACATATTTACATAAATTTTTGTATATTAAAAATAATAATTGTACATTTACAAATAAATTCTAATGCATTTTGCAACAATTTTGTTTGAAGTGTCATTAAAAATTTTTTGGCAACCAGTTTTCAAGATTTTTTTTTGTAAAAGTACAAAGAATTTGGGAAATTCAGACCAATTTAACACCTTGTGACATTCTCGTTGTAGCGCCTAGAGTGATAAACGTCCTGGCGGTAGTTTACAAACCTTTTCTTGTGTATAAGTACAAATTCTCTTTACTGTGTAGAACACCAAGAAGCTGAAAGTTAGAAACATCCAACCAATCACTAGAGCTGCCGATGTGCACGTAAGACTTTGAAAGAAGTAGCTGTCAAATATTTTCACGAGCAAATCTGGGTTCTCTAGTTATAATGGATAGAGGCATGTAATATTCGCGGTAATATTTGATGACACATTAGACTTCACTGCCCGGCGGATATGGCAGAGCAAATACTTGGCCACGAGCTTATATATATCATATACCATTGTGACTTCTTTACTGGAGGTTGGTCACACTACCATGAACTCGTAATTCATTATTGGTCTGAAGCATTCTTTGCTGCAGGCCAAGACAATAGGCGTGTTTTAGCGATTGAATTGTTCACAAGCTGTTAGCAAGCGTTTGCGGAAACTGTTTGCGTTTACAGGAGATCGCTAGAATGCAATAAGTCAGTGCACAGAAATGGCTACCACCATGGAGTTACGAAATTATGTTATTGCTAATGCCTTATCAGGAATATAATTGGACTGTGTAAAGCAAAACACTTCTTCATGAATATATCTGTTGGAAAATGGACTGCTGTCACTTTTTTTTTCATGCACAAAATAATAAATTGCAGAAGGAAAATGAATTACGCAGCTGCATGAAATAAAAAATTAATATTTCCTCATTTTCTTTCAAAATAAGTTAAGTCTCGTCCAATTTGCGCCTATATGCAGTTTTTTTATTTCAGATTTATTGGAGATAAAACAGGAAATAATGGTAAATGTAACCATCCTGTGAACTAACCCTGTAACCGACCTGCCTCGGTTACCAGAAACGTGCAAACACCCTCAATCCGTTTGCAGCATTTTGCAAACACCGTTTATACAGGAGCGCCAAAATGCTCTGTTTACAGAATCCGCTACCAATTCAACCGCTAAAATATGCCTATTGTCGGTCAATAAGAGATGTGGAACGAGAGTACAAGATCTTACAGTCTAGTCGGCTGAAGGAAACGCTTATTTTGTACATCCCTAGTAATGGTTGAGACAGATAGATACCGATAGCGTAGCGGTAGCTCACGAATATTTGCATCTTGAACGACACTGTTTTCGATTCCCTGTCCGTCGATCCTGATTTCCATGTCATAAGGTTTTCCGAGATCGCACTGTGACGGTTACTTAATATAGGTAATGACCGATTTGCTTCCCTGTCTTGCCTCTTCGAGCTAATTGTTCCGACAGGAATGGTTTCACGTCCAACCTGCTGATATATTTAATCGCTGAACGTCGTTAAATGTTGCTACTGATACGAGTAAAAATCAGTATATTAAACAATTTAAATTCGTATAAATGCGTATAAAACCGTAGGATTTAGCTGGGCAAACCACTGACGTGGCAACATTGGCGTTGTCGGATTGGTGTGCGCCTTGTCAGTAGCACCTAAAGGGAGACACGTATTGTAGGGCATATTTTCCGCAGACCTCTCTCCCTACATCTACTCAGTGGCGGCTCGTGGGTTGTTGCCAGGTAGGGCTGCAGTTACCAAGAGCTGTACATGGTTGTGCGCTGGTTGACTCTACAGCCATTGACACGCTGATGTGCAGGTGCCCCTTACTACTGAGTGGTCACAACACATCTAGTAGCCGGCAAATATTTCATGGTCGTTGGTCTACGGTGCGTTTATCAAGAGTGTACAGTTCCGACTATCTGCAACAACCCACGGGCCGCCACTGCTTCTGCTCCCCTCTCTTTTTGTGACAGATAAGTTAAGGTTAACAAGGTTAGCTCTGATTAATTTAGATTAGTAAAAAAATAATGCTGAATCGAATGATTATATTTTTAGGTTAGGAAACCACAATAAGACTTTGAATGCGGAGTTACAGCTCCTGGGGTCTGCGATGCTTGTAAGAGTGGCCCATGCGCACAATATCTTTGCGCACTAGTACGGCCTATGTCTAGTTCGCTAGGCGCCTAGACACTGCAAGCACGGGCCACAGAATAGTTAGGAATACAGAAGTGAAACAGCCGGTAGGACGGCAAACTCAGCCTTACACGCCAGTAACATGATGGAAACATCTACCGCCAATCAGCGTAAGGCGGCTGCCCAGCTAGCTAGCACCCAGGCCAATAGGCAACCTGTCGTAACATGCAGGAGCCAAACAGACGCGGGGCTGGTATAGGCTGTTAACTATAAACTGAGCACTCAGCAGAACTTGTAATTAATTTAAAATGTGTTTTATTGGGTCAAGAGATGTTAACTTTTGAGAGTGTCGAAACGTTTACACTGGTTTTTAGTTACACGGAAGTATTCATATATAAAATAGTAAAGATGGCCGCAAAACGGCCGAAAGAAAGCTTTATGCAGTGCTCGCTTGATCGTGAACGGCCTATATCAACAGCCTTGGGCAGCCAATAAGCGGCGAAGTTCACCTGTATCAAATGAGTCGCCACGACATTTCACGTCTGTGTTATTTTAGTCTGTGACGGAGCAATGCCGTTGAGTGAGAGAGATTTTTGGTCAGCGCTTAAGGGGTATTGGTCCCTACCACCTTGGATTTATCTGTTTCTTCTCGATAACTTCTGTTCCAGTCGATATATCAAAATGTTTGTCACGACAAGGCATAGATACAAACTTCATCGATTTTCTGTAATTGCTGGAACCATAATATATTCAATATTTTGCAACGGGAAACAGCTGAAAATGAAAAATTGCTTTATTTACGGGAGCGACTACAGAGGCCGCAACATTAACAGAAACAATGCCATATTGATTCCAAAAAGTGAATGAAACAATAAACTATGCCTTGTCAGCGTGAAAAAAGTAAAACAATGTGTCTATTCCCTGATTTATAAGAAAAACCGTAAAACCGATCTGACAGGGATCAATCCCCCTTAACATCAAGGTCTTCAGCGCTGGTGAGGGGTGACATGAGGTGAGTGTGGAGCTACGCCGGAATGAAAGGGCGAGGGGAAACTGGAGATCCCCGTGAAAACCCGCCGACCAATGGCATCGTCCGGCACGATTCCCACATGCGAAAATCCGGGGTCCGACCCCAACCGGGAATCGAACCCGGATCGCCTTGGTGGGAGGCGAATGGTCTGACAATTCGGCCACCGCGGCCCCAATGCCGTTGAGTATTCGTGGAATAGTAGGGGGTGGGGTGAGTCCCAGCAGCAAATAGTCATGACGGTCGTGGGAAGAACCTTGCAGATGTCACGCTGATTTGCACACAGTCGAGGCGTGCGTTCCTGAACTGCGTAGTACGTTCACAGCCAGAGCCAGATACATTTTCTCCCCCCACACTCAGCCAGGGTTGCCTGATTTCCTTCAGGGACGTAGAGAAACTTTCAATTTTTTTTTAGCTGTTTCACAATGCACAAAACACATTTTGAACAACTCCAGCAATAGCTGGTCTGATGAGCGATTTGTTTTTTGCGTCCGTTATTGCACGTAAGGATGAATTATAAAAGTTTATTTATTGGTTTTATAAATTTCTGTTAGCAAAGAATTAAAAATGGGCCTAATTCGTATGGAACTGAGGCCTAATTTTAAGAAATGCAACGCTTATGCGGGGATAATGTGTCTTGCTATGTTGTTTACGATATATTTTCTCGGCATGGAATATTTCTAAATACAAGTGGTTTTGAGGATGGTTATTATTCCTGAATGCTCCGTTGAAGATCTAGGATGTCAGTAAGAGGAAGCAGAAAACACATCAACATTTATTAAAACTTCTGAATTAAACAGCACTTAGCTTATAAAGAGACTTAGACAGATGAAAGATAAAATTACTTTATTTTCAAGCTTATGCCACAAAATTATGTCAAGTAATAAATATGTTTCCGCAATATGCCTCCACTGTAAAATATTTTTTTGTTGTTTCACAAAGAATATTTATGGAAATCCACCACTTAACAAATAAATTATTTGTAGAAACACGAAGGTTGGTTTTGTAAAAAAAACATTATTATAAGGATTACTTTAGCCTGTTCTTAATATGTAAATTATATTAATGACGGGAAATAAGTGGAGTGGTAGTTACCATCATCTTCATGAAGTTGTTAGTACAAATGTCAAACAAAAATGTATACCTATTATAATTTTGTAACAAAACATAATGGGCTACCCGACACCGGGAATTTGAACCCGTGCCCAAACGCGTGTTAACAGCAAACTTCAGCCATATAACAATAACCTACACACAGTTAATATTTTCACCATTATTGTATAATCAAAATACAGGTCATTTATTTAATTAATTATATTAGATTGTACTTATTTTGTACAGACACCCACTTTATTCCAAAGAGTTATTTGTCAGTAATTCACCATTATCGACAAACCCACGATATGTTTTATTGCAAGTTTTCGTGAGATTGTAACATTTTCTGCTGTATCGTTTAGTTGTTCGAGGAAAATAAGTTAATGAGAAAAAAAAAGATGGAGGGGATTCGAGAGAAGCTCACATTGTTGTAGTTACCTAATAGCGCACATCCTGAACATACATCCCTTGTCCTTAGCACAGAGCCCAGAGCTCGAAAGGACCCTTATTTGAAATGAGCGACTTACGACACAATACGCTATATAAAGAAGTAAGAGCAAAGACATTTTCAGGCAAAACAATACGCAGTAACATATTTCTGGGAACCGTCTGACTCGGCCTTCAAACGTTGTGCAGTGCTTGCGTCTGTCGTCTATGTGTCATTTAACAACCGTAAAACATGTTTGTATTTCGTATACCTACGTATAAACAACATTTAACAATGTATTGCATCGGAATGGTAGTTTCTTTCTTTAAACTGAGTTTCTGGTTCATTTTGTAAACGGTGAAAATAGCTAAAACAGGCATTTTGACAGTAATTTTAAAGGAAGGATATTCCGTTACAGAATAGCACTAGAAATGAACACACTATTATTAATATTTATTATTGCAACACGAAAAAAAAAAGTCGCCGCTGATATTCAGTTAAAGGCAAGCAGACATTCATCGAGAAAGTAAGTGAATGAGAGATTTTGGTCAGCGCTCAACATCTAGGTCTTTAGCGTGACATGAAAACCCGCCCACCGTTGTCCGGCGTGATTCCCACAAGCGAAAATCCGGGGACCGATCTCGCCGGGAATCGAACCCAGATCGCCTTGATGGGAGGCGAATTGTCTGACCGAGCAAATTAGTGAACCACGACGCGTATGTTAACTTTCAGAACCCTTAATTTAACAGTGCGATCTGCAAGTGTGCCAACCAACTAATATCAAAGTTAACTTATTTTAAACGTGGCTATTCTTCTTCAAATCGATACAACTGTTGTGTTTATGTCGTATGCTACGAGTTACCCGTATTCCACAATATTTGACTTTTAGAATTTAGTAATTTAGGAAACCGATAGATTAGTATTTTTTTTATTAGTAAGTTCGTAAGTAGACGAATTATTTTCAGTACGTTAAAATTTCTCAACCTAGGCTGGATTCGATCCGATGACCTTGTGATAGAACTTTGCCTGAGCCAATTTAAATACGCGAAATTTAAATAATGTACAATGATGTCCATAAACGAAGGCAGATAAAATAGACGTCGAAACATTTATTTCAAACGAAAACAATTTTATTGAATGTATTTAAGTTAATGCTTATGTAAATATTATAAAATTGATTTCCTACATTTTACTTCAAAGCATATACTCAACGAATCTAAACACCGTGGTTATGACGTCAGTATGGCGTCACATGACATCCAGTGAACTAAATTAAACAAATTTAAATGAAAATTGAAGCGTATGTGACATTAGTAAATTGCACAATCTGTAACGGAAAATGTTTCATTGTTACACAAAATCGCGATTTAGACGGTAGGATTACGTCACTAATCGTAGCCTTTTGAAGGTAATGGAAATGAAATTCGCTCTTGTTTAAAAATGAACGTAGATAATTGCTGGCAAGCTATTTTTCGTAAACGCTGATTGTCAACGTAATCAACTCAAATATACACATTAGTTTTCAAATTAAAACTTTGCAGATGGAATATATTTTTTATAATACATATATTAATTTTTGTTGTAATGTACAGTACATTGAGGTGGAAAACTCTTACAATATATATACAAAAATAAAAAGGAATTTTTGTATTGGTTTAACCAAAGAATTTCGTGTCGTCCAAGATTAGTAGGTTTG
The DNA here is from genome assembly GCA_003012365.1 of Medauroidea extradentata. Classification (NCBI taxonomy): domain Eukaryota; kingdom Metazoa; phylum Arthropoda; class Insecta; order Phasmatodea; family Phasmatidae; genus Medauroidea; species Medauroidea extradentata. The sequence goes on along the minus strand of PNEQ01067562.1, from coordinate 42,206 downwards.
TTTACAAATTGTGTGATAACTTTTCCAGTGGTCTCTTCAATGTTTATTGAATTCAAGACCTTAAATGGTTGTGTATTGAATTCAAGAGTTTTTTGTCGTGTGAAAGGGGTTTTAACTAAGCGTCGTCTTTTAAGGCATCACTCTTTAGTTTTGCATGGGTTCGAAAATATTTTTTAACGCAAATTAATACATGTTACAAAAATTCATTCTGGCAGTTTTAACACTTATATATCATCGTTTGTGTCTGAATTTTTCTGTTGCAGTACACCAAACGGATTTTCAGATTTTTGTCCCTGAAATATTATATATTTTGTTGTCAAAATAAGCCAAAATGTAGCAAAATAATTTTTTGCTTGCAAACGGTACATTGTTTCAAAAAATGCTCTGGCAAAATTGTGTGTTGTATGACTGTACACAGTCTCAAATTTTTTCAAAGCACTTGGTTAAAAAAACATTTTAGTTATTTGCAATTGTTTGAAATTAATGAAAGCTCGAGACCTTAAGACTGCGCACTGCTAACCCTCTCGTGTATCTTGTAAGGACATTTTGTGTGCAAACTACACGTACAGTGGAAAATGTTCATTTGTCAGCTTAAAGACCTAATACTTAGTGACCGTAAATTTTAGCGAAAAAAATTTTTACTCCAGTATGCTTCGGTGTCTAACGTGGACATCTGCAACTTCGCTTCGTGGTCAATGATTGGATGCTCGTAACACTGAGGTTCTATAGCAGCAAATCACAGACGTGTGGTGTCGTACTAACCTTGTTCTGATTGTCACTGTCAAATGAAAGACATCTATGCACGCAGGAAACTTATCGGAACTTATAGCTGAGATGTTAGAAATAAAATATGGGGGGGGGGGGGAATCCTTGGAAATATTCGTTTAAAAGATGCTTTGTCACTTAGGGTATGGTAATTAATCGAATGCTAAATAGACACACGTTAATTTAAAATGTAAGTTTACTCGAAGGCAATCAAAATTAGGTCTAAAAAACTGCACGACCTTAGAAACTGTTTAGGTCAACTATGTAAGAAAAATTTTTGTCCCAGTGACGTTTTTCTGAGGCATAATCTCTGGGTCAAAATTTCTAACAATAAATTCCGGCGCTAGAGATAAAGCTAAACGAATGAGCCAGTTCTGGCAAAATGTGTGCCTGTGATTTTGACACAACGTAGGTATTACCTATGGTTTCTCTTCTCCTTTGCTGACCTCCAAATCTTTGGAGATTTCAATAGACGTGTTTAGATTATGTGCCACGCCCTCTGCTGGGTTAAAAGTCTTTGTTGAGTTGCTAAGGAACAGTAATGTGGCAGCGGCGATAAAGCACATCGCGTGGCTCCTTCAAGCGGAAAAGGTTTATGGTTGACAGCGGGTGATAAATCACGTAGCCTTATTCACCCGCGAGTGATCAGCCCAAGAGGCTGAGACATGGTGAAGAAGGAGGAAGGGAGGGTTGCAGCCCGCCGTAAAGCTCCCAGACCGCCTTCACCGCGGTCATAAAGACTCATCCGCCGTTCTCCGCTGCGACTCCTACTGGCGCCATAGAGATCTTCCTCTCCTAGCATCTCAGAGGAGAGTTCCTCTCCCCTTTTGGCTCTAGCCTTCGCTATTCTCGTCCTCAAGATAGACGTTACTGCGGGCAGGTGGCGAGCTCGACCGATATCTACCAGCTTCCAGCCGCTACGCATGCTACAATAAAAAAATGCTGTTGTAAGGCACGAGGGTAGGGTAGGAAGGTCAAACAAGTAATGTTTTCAAACGTCCAATAAGTCACGAGAGTGGATTCCCGATCAATGCCTGTTAGCTGACGAAACTGACAAAAAAAGTAAACAGTAGACGTAAACAAAACTACAACGAAGTTAAACTGAATGCACTGTTTTCAAAATATCTAAGGAAGAAGCAAGAAACTAATACATTGTTAAAAATAAATATAATAACGTATAAGAAATGCATCGTGGTTGTGGCACTTTTTATTCCCGCCATTTTAAAAACCTGTTGGCGTTTAACCTCACGCATACGCGCGCTCATATCGGCGTGATGGACCAAACATGGTCACGTAACTGAACGAACCTACCTTCAGCTGGTTCCTTATTATACACGTGTAAAGTAAGAATTTAAGAATTTATTTTTTAAGATGACTGTCTTCCTGGCAGCAAAACTGCTGTAAAAATTCGTTTACTTCTAACCGCCTCAAAATTCTTGAGTGATCTGCTTACGTAGAGACCCATTAGAGAACGTGGTATGTAAAGTAATGCTGAAAGCGTTTATAGAAAGAGCTCAGGAATGATAAAGTCGATTTGGAAAACAAGAAAATAGCAGTTATGGATTCAAACTCCGCCATATTCGACGTAAAACACAGCCAACTTTGGTGCCCTGTCTCATTTTGAAAACATAATGCCTTGCTACGGTACAGAATAAATTTGCACATTGTTTGTTAACCAGTGACACTATAAACTTTAGTCGCAATGTTACCGTAAACTGGATAATTATGCTACAGTGCAAAGTGATTTGGTACCAATCAAAATATTTTATTTATAACCTTTTGATGAAGTTAATCAATTTAATTGTTTATTTGCGGTCTTGAATTCCATCCGTCCAGATAACGTTAGCTATTTCTTCAGTAAACTGCGACAAAGCAAACATTTTGAATTTGACAAACATACATCCTCTCTGTCACAAAATAACCCCAGTTTACGACACAAAATTTAGTTGGAAATAAACAGACACCATTTGTAACTATACATGAATGTTGCTGGAGTCATGCTTTCGTGTAATTAGAGGTAACGTTTATTAATGAGCGTCCCTAGTTAATAAATTAGCACCATTTCAGGATGATTTGTTTATTATAATTTCGCAAAGAATAATATACCTACGACAGTACAACTTCTTGAAGCACAGATAAACGCCGTGTGTCTGTTTGTATAGTCGAAGTTTTGATACTGGAATAACAGTACGATTATAAGAAATGGGATCTCAGCGAAATGTTGCAATATAGCGCCATTTAATTGTAATACACGTTCTTCTTTTAAACAAATAATAAAACTATAGTAACCTAGGTGCGTACTTTGTGAGTACGTATCTGAATTAAAACCCTTTAATAACTTACTTTTCTGCGAGAAAATCGGCTGCAAGCGAAGTGTGTTTTCGTAATTTCTGTCCTTTTTTCTCTTCTACACTCACATATACTTCCTTCCGGTCAATGACACTCCTTTGTTTCCTCCCCTCAGTGTACCTACTCAGACAAGAATACGTCCAGCTGTAGCTCAAAGTGTGCGTCGGTCGGCCGATACTTACGTCTCATTATGTAGGGACACACCTTGAGGTTCTTGCAATTGGGGGGAGGGGGGGGGTTAATGATTTTGTGAAATATTGTGGACGTACTTCATTACAGTGCTATGTCGTATCAAAAAAATTAAGAGTGAACCAAGAAAACAATAAAGGGATTGCAAGCCGTCCTAGTTTACACTTCCAGTCTACCTGATGACGGGAGCAGATGTCAGCTCCAGGAATGTCGCGGCTACCTCGTCTGAGAGAGAAACTCCTGTGGTCCTCTCTGTGTTCTCGTGGTTGTTTTGTCTAATCTTGTGTTGGTGAGGTCGCCATTTGGTCATCCTGTTTTCTGTGTCACATTGTCTTCGCTCTAGTTGTCTGCTTTGTGTTATTTTACGTGTCACGAGTTTTCTCAGTTCATGTATGTTTTCGCTTTGCATTTGAACTTTTCTTGCCATGGGACAAAATAATGTGCTGTATTATTGTGGACATACGCCACTGCAATATTATATCGTCCCAGAAATATTAGTATGAAACTAAGAAAAACCAAACAAAAAAAAAGAAACAAAAAAAAACAAGTCTAGTTTGCTGTAGTCAACACATCCATGAACAAAACAACAGAACATGAAATATTCCATAAGGAATTAAGTCAACAACCAATAAAGATAAATAAACATCCAAAATACAATACTGAGACGGAAGACAATGTATGTGCTGCCTTATTGCGGTGTCCTGAGTTTAACAGATTATTTTTTTTGTCTTTCCACTTTTATTTTTGGATGTTAATTTTATTTCTCCTTATGTGTTGTTGACTTTATTCCTTATGGGATCTTTCATGTTATGTTGTTTTGGTTCATAGATGTGTTGACTACAGCCAAACTACACTTGAATTCTAATTTTTTTCGTTTTTCGTTTGTTTTTTCTTAGTCTCATACTAAGATTTATGGGACAACAATATTGCAATAGCGTATGTCCACAATAGTACAGTGCGTACACAATAGTATAGTGTTTTGAATTTTGTGTGATGACACAATTCCTCTTGGGGATTTTTCAGATTTCGTTATTTATACGTTTTGAGTACATCCAATTAACCTTGTTATCCTTTTTTTTTTTTTTTTTTTGTTCTCACTTGGTTTCCTGAGACGTCATGGCACTGCAATGACGTATGTCCACAATTTTATTAATTAGAACTAGCGTTACTATTTATTGTTGTGAACGTAGTAAAATTTGTTTACTCGGAGGCGTCGTGTGCGCGCACACAGGCACGCAGGCAGACACGCAGGACGACGCGAGAGAGAAACACGTCTGTTTCGCCCAATTGGCGACATCCTGGTGGGGATGTGTGGCGGACCGCTGATTGGTTGCCTGAGTGACAGAGCTTCCTCCGTGGCCCTGCCACGTGGCAGCCCTACTCCTCGCGTCTACAGTTCGTCATCCGTTCTTTGTCAGGTCCTGGAAGCTCTGTTTTTCCTGCTCTTTACACTCATTCTTTGCCAATTAGCGCCTTAATTAGGTACCATACTGCCTAGCGGGCTGTTCTCATTTCACACTTAAGGCGGCCGCCTACCCTACGCTTCAAATGCGTTGCAGTGTGATCGTAAACAGATTTTTCCTACGAAAATATTTCACGCGTGCCTATTGTGCCATCGTACGAAAAGAAAACAAACATCAGACAAGGTCGGAACCACATTGTTAATGACGCCACACTTCATTAAAAACACTGTTTCTAAGCCCTCCAACATGGCTAAAAACGGCCTTTTCAGACTGTCGTACTTCAAAATGTACTTACCGGATGTATGTGAAACTCAGGCTGCGACCTGCACTGAACTTAGTTGCAGACTTTCCACCCATAAAATTATATGGTCACCGCTTAATGTCCCATAGAAAAAACCGTACGGCGGGAAGCTTGCACGCTAGTTCAGCGCTTGGCTCGTTGAGGCGACGCGGCATTTTATGCGCGTTTCAAGGTCGACCTTATTGTTCCATCGCTTTTGAGCCTCTTACGCGCGGGTAGGCGGGAGAGATCCTAGGCGTCATGAATTTTTGTTTTTTTTGTGTGAACTTTCGCGAAAAAAATGTTTGCCCCAGTTTGTTTGAGTGCCTTACATGACACGTGCAGCTCTGCTTCATTGTCAGTGATTGGATGTTTAAACTGTCGCGTGTTATGGGGATCTACCCGCGAATCACAAGTGTGTGGTGGTGCACCTTTTACTGTGATTGGCGTAGTCAGACAAGAGATGTTACATCACAAAGACACACTGCTAATAACCATGAAGAAAAGTGGCAGATGTGCAAAATTATTTTCACAAAAAATTTCTGGCCATTTTTATAACACGTCCACTGCACACAGTATGTAACTTAATTTGAAATTTATGTTTTCGGTTTTATTTATAGTATTAGCAAGAAACTCTTTTTTCCTACAACTGTGAAAAATATTAACCAACTCGATACTAAGTTTTTACAGCAAAAATACAAATATAGGGCAACTATAGATTTAACATCCAGTATTTACTTCACTTTAAACAAAACGAACTTAAAAATTTTAATTTCAATACTCATGATTGAAAAGTAGTTATAGTTATAGTTCTCCGTTTTTTTTTCCTTTTCCCTAATTCGAGAATTTTGCAGGGAGGGGGAAACAGTTTTTTGTTTGTTACACAAAAGTTCAGGGTATTAGGCATCTCTTAAGACAATAACTATGCGAAAACTTCAAAATACAAACTTTTTCACTTGGCATAAACGTCACCAGAAGGAGTTGAATAGTATTCATACACAAATGAACAGTAAGAATTTTTATTTCGTCGCCGAAAATTTTTTAAGTAAACTTCAGAATCGTGAGATTGGTAACAGTGGGTCGTCGGTTACAAGAGACTTCAATGCCGGAGGTAACGTGGACTAAGTTCCTCGGCCGGACAGCAGACGGACACGCGAGCGGACAGACATAAGACGAATGTGGCAACTACTGCGCAGCGGGGCTCGCGTCGATTTGAAAGCTAAGCCGCTGGCGGGCGGAAACGCGGTATCGTTAATACCGCCAAGTAATCTCCTCGTGTCCGGATGTAGGGCTGGCTGATCCTGCTGCGAGGGACGGCCGGGCCTCGTGACTTTGGATAGACGTGCACAACGATGTAATGTTTCAACGAAACTACTCTACAAGTGCGCACTGTACTAATGTAGGCCTACGAAAGAAAGCTTCGGACAAGGACTTACCAGCGCGTGAGATGCTCAAAAGCGATGGAACAATAAGGTCGGCATTGAAGCGCGCATCAAATGCCGCGTCGCCTCAACGAGCCAAGCGCTGAACTAGCGTGCAAGCTTCCCGCCGTACGGTTTTTACTATGGGACATTAAGCGGTCACCATATAACTTTACTGGTGGAAAGCCTGCGACTAGGTTGAGGGCAAGTCGCAATCTGAGTTTCACATACATCCGGTTAGTACATTTTGAAGTACGGAAGTCTGAAAAGGCAGTTTACAGCTATGTTGGAGGGCTTAGAAACAGTGTTTTTAATGAGCGTGGCGTCTTAACAATGAGGTTCCGACCTTTTCTGATGTTTGTTTTCTTTTCGTACGTCGGCACAATGGACACAGATGGAATATTTTCGTAGAAAAAACCTGTTTACGACCACACTGCAACACATTACAAGCGTAGGGTAGGCGGTCACCTTAAGGCCGCCTATGGTCACCGCTTAGTGTCCCATAGTAAAAACCGTTCGGAGGGAACCTTGCACGCTAGTTCAGTGCTTGGCTCGTTGAGGCGATGTAGCATTTGCTACGCTCTTCAAAGTCGACCTTATGTCTCCGTCGCTTTTGAGTCTCTCACGCGCGGGTAGGCGGTGCCCTTAAGCACTGGCGGCAGTAAGGATGAGGTTTTACAATGTTAAACTATATTTGGTGGGGCTCAGTCACGTTTTATAATATCGATTCTGGACAAAAACTACCTTCTGTATCGAGAAAAGGGAAACATTGCCAAGTGAACAAAACTGCGACAAACAAAAATTGCGAATAACCATTTTTTGAGTGTTTTCAGTGCGTAAAAATGCTTTTTGCTCTCAATGTTCAGAGTACTAGAAAAAACTGCCTAACAGATACATGAGCTATATGCACGGTATCGAGATGAATAAGAAAGTCAGAGGTGACGTATATGTAACTTCAACACGCACTGAGCCACACTGGATATAATTTAACATGCTTGCTCCCGCTGTGGCTCTAAGCCCTCCAACATAGATAAAAACGGCCTTTTCAGACTGCCGTACTTCAAAATGTACTAACCGGATATATGTGAAACTAGGATAGAAATCTTCACTGAACTTTGCTATTGATTTTACGTCAGTAAAATGATACGGTCGCTGTTTGGAGTCCCGCTGTAAAATGGTTCGGTCAAAATCTTGCACAGTATTTCAGCGCTTGTCTCGTGGCGCGCTTCAAGGTCGCCCTTATAGTCATGTCGCTTCTGAGTCTCTAACCCTCAGGTAGGCGGCGCCCTTAATTCTTGTTCTGGAAGATGGGAGGTTCTTTCACTGTTGTTTGCAAGTTAGCTAAAATACGTTCTGTTTGTTTGGAACACTGTAACGGGTAGGTACACACAATTCCAAACACGCGATCGTTGTTGTGATTAAACAGTGAATACACAATGCTGTATTACTTAGACGACATTTCTGTATATTCGAATTATTCACTCAACTCGTAAGTATGACGAACTCTAGCAAAAACCCTCCTGTGCCCCTTCCACCGCCATAAATCACCTATCATTAATTAATACAACCAAACAGTTATTCTTGAACTGTCTAAGGGATTTGTAGTATATAAATTTGCCTTATTTTGGCAGTTCTATACTTAGAAAGATACCTTGCAGCAGCATCACGTTGATCTTTAAACCTTTCTGATATTCTGACAAAAAAACCGGTATGTTTGCAATATTGTTGCCTAAGACGAACATGTCATAATCAGGCTAACTTAAACACTATACCCAGTAATTTTTTTTGTGTTGTTAACAAAAATATCGCGATTGCCAAATTTTTTCACATACCATTATAGGCGAAATGTACACTCAAATTTTTCTTTGGAAAGAAAAGTGATAGATTTCGTTCAGCTCTTAACATCGAGGTTTTTAGTACTGGTGAGTGACGACATTGAGCAACGCCGGAATGAAGTGGCGGAGGAAACGGGACATCCCCGAGAAGACCCGCCGACCAACGGCATCGTGCTATCATGACTGTGGAACCACTTCCTGGAAAGTTATCGTTCGCCCACAAACACATTTGGCTTTCAGTAGCATACGTCACGTTGCAACATTTCCATGGCCTGCACGGTCTAGTTTAACGTCTATACAACATTATCAGCATAAGGTAGGATGTTAGCTTCATCCATGCAGAATTTTTCGTGTTGCGTGGACTTATTCTAAAATACCTCTTAACAACAAACACGTAACATGAAAACATACTTTTTTCTATCCCACACCGAGTATCATCAAACCACATACCCTTGCATGAGTGGTACGATGCTGCACTACAATAACTTTTCAATTGTTTTGTCTGTTAATCATCAAAATAATATCATTAATTTAATACCAACGTAACAGTTTTCTTCTGCGTTGCGTACACTGCTACCATTATTACGAACGTTTGATCTTCGCGCGGAATTGTTTTTGTCCCACTTTGTCGAAATGTCTTTATGTTCTGACCTGCAGTTCTGCTTCGTCGTCGCTAATTAGACGTTTAACTCTCAGCATCTTAAACTTCTACTCGCTAATCACAGACGTGTGGTGTCGCAATAATTTTGCTCTGATTGGCACAGTTAAATAAGAAAATCCTCTACCCCTCCAACCATTATAACTTTGTCCTCTCCTTGCAAAATTATCTTTAAGGCTGTTTTATTCCGAATACCCTGAAAACCACGAACAAATAAATATTTTCACGCTTAAAAACACTTGCAAAGGCGCCCGCCTACTGGCCGTGTGACGTTACTGCTCCGTCGCTTTTGAACCTCTCATGCGCGGGTAGGCGGTGCCCTTAACGCCTAAATATACCCTCCCCAGGGGCGTCATTTGGGGCTACAGGGGGGGGGCAAATGCCCCCCCCCTGGATTTGGAAATTTTGTGTATAAATGTATTTTTTGTATTTTTAATTGTAAATAATGCTAACTTAAGGACATAAAACTGAAGTTTTATTATTAAAGTATCTAATTTATACATGCTTAATTAATAAAAAAAATGCAACAAGGTCACTGTAGTCAGAAAACAAAATCTTGCCCCCCCCCCCTGGAAAAACCTGAAATGACGCCCCTGACCCTCCCCCCTTTTTTTTCTAGCCAATTTTTATTTGTGTGGCAATGTTTTCCCTTTCTTAATGCAGGTTTTTTTTTTTTTAAATGATGCAGTGAAAGGTTTGCAGCCGAGGTGCACGGATCTGTGGCGGGGGAATTAAGCTTAGTGGGTAGGAGTGGTTGAAAAAGAGAGGGGAGAGGGGGAGGGTGTGCTTGCCCGGTTCATGCACGACTACTAGCGCTGCACATAGCCTGCGAGCCGAGGCATGTCGATGTCACCAGCGACCGTCTCTCGCCGCCTGCGTATGCCAAGGCAGCGTAATTATCCAGTAATTGGTACTTCCTCGCAGCCCGCCATCTTGTAATGCGAAACCTCCGCTCAGCGATCGTCGGTCGCCAACTCGGCCGCGTCTCCCTTCCCTTCCCCCTCTCCATGTTCCTCATCTGCTTTAGCAGTCTCTCACTCTCCTCTTCAACCGACGCTTCTGAATCGTTCAATCTCTTAATCGGCATTTTTAGCTTTTATTTACCTACCGTGCACTCGTGTCTCATGAGAGATTACAATAAATAATATATTTTTAAATTACTGTTCTAGCCAAGATGGTCTTCAAATATACTCATTTTATCGCGAACCCTGTCTAGAGAGTCAAGCTACGCTATAGGCCACACGGAAATAGTGTTGCCAGAACAATAATCCCAAATTCCACAGACACCACAGCTGAATTCCACACACAGTGAAAAGCTCAACGAAACATGAACATATGTTTCATTGACAACTTTACAAGACGAGTTAACTTAAATAATTTGCGCAAAGCTGAAAACGTCAAACAAAATAAAGATTGTATTGTTTAGTGATACAAATAATCATATTCAAACTAAACCCTGCACTTCAGCATTCACAATAAAAATTTAGCTCTTAATACAAATTCCACATAGGCATTCATTCCACGCAAAATTCCACAGACCACTCGGAATTTCACATATTTTGTGGAATTCCACACATTTTGGCAACACTGCACGGAGATGACAAACGAAATGCTACGCTGGCCGGCGGCACACAGCGACAAAGGTCCGACAAGCGCTGAGAGTGCACGAACGTTACTTCACCGACGACTGTAATACGTCACAACTCGTTCACCACATATCTCTTGTGATAGCTAGCCCACAGCCTGCTCCGTGTCTTTCCGGCTTGCACAGTCAGCGACCGAAATACACGGCGATAATGTCCTCCCACGTCGACCTACTGTCAGTGTTGCCACCTTATGCGGTTCTGTCAAGGGTGTTCACGAGGCAAAAACCCATAATTTTATATTTGCGCGACATAGTTTTTTGTTTTACAGAAGTTACTCTTGACTACATTTTCAACTTGTAAAATTGTTTCATCTGTCATAGTTTTCTCATAGCGGCATGTCAAAAGTCAGAATTTGCAATTTACGGGAGCATATAAATAACAGAAGTGACTTACTCGAATGAAATAATTTACACTGAATTAAGAAACTATGGGTCATATGCTAAAATGTTTTAAAACACAGAATAAAGTCCCTTTGACTTTTTAAAGAATTGCCTTTAAAAAGTATAATGATACTTAATTGTGTGTTTTTAAATATTTTTGCAACCCAGCATAATATCCCATTTCTGTGTAAATTATTTCATTCAAGCAAGTCACTTGACTTTTGTTATTCCTATGTACCCGTAACTTGCAAATTTTGATTTGTCATGTCGCTATGGGAAGACTACGAGGATAATTGTTTTTTTACAAGTAGACAGTATAGTTACAAGTAACGTCTGTAAAATAAACTATTTCTCGTACAAATATATAATTATGCATTTTTGCCACGTGAACGCCCTTAAAGAGATTGATGCATAGAAAACCGAGGAAAATTGTTAAAACTACACATTGTGCCCTTTAGTGTGGCCACTGTGGTTATATGTGGCTCGGGATAAAGTGGGCACTTTTGAAAGTCTAGTTTCTTTATTAGTTTCACATAATTTATATTTTGACCATTTAAAAAAAAAACAACCTAAGTAACAATCAAATAGTGTATACATTTATTAGTACACAAAAGTTAATGTCTGAAGTCGCAATAAGTAATATTTTTAAATTATTATTATTATTATTTTACGCATTATCTAAAAATAAAAACTTAATTAACAGATGTATATTCAATTTTAATGATATTTGTATAAATTTGATCCTTTTAAGGATAGAAAAACTGTATTCTGGGACTTTAAATAAGGTTGATTAAGTGTCTCATTTCTGTCTGTCTTCTTTTTAAATGTTTTGCTGCATGTTGTCCTGTCAGTGTGTGTTGTAAGTGTCTAGTCCTTTGTTTTGTATGTCTGTATTCATTTGTATGTCCTTTGTTAATTGTTTATCCTGTGTTTCTGTATTTGTATCTGTTATTTGTTTAGTGTCATCCTGTTATTGGTCGCAAGACTGTTGGATGGCACTTTAAACATAATAAATAAATAAATAAATTATTATTATCATCATCATCATCATCATTATCACTACTATAGGCAATATGGTTAGCAGAAGCGCTCACTTTATCGCGAACTATATATACCTGCTTGCAAATTACGTGTCCTAAAACGAAATAGGTTTTTGCGACTACATTTATAAAGAATTTGTGAGGACTTTAGAAGTTCACGCAGACTTTCATAAGTCCGTTCGTGAGCACGTGATTTATGTCATATCATTGTTAATAAGGAAGAGAATGAAAATAGAATCTTTACTTCATAGCTTGAGGTACGTGTATTACTGACTTGACTAACCAGTACTTGCCTATAGTCAAACTACATTTTGTGTTTAACGATTGTGGAAAGGTATAATGTCGAGCTAACGACTGAAATACTCAGTCGTCGATCAAATATTAAGGGCTTGTTCCCGAGTTTTTTTCAGACTGGTACAAATAACTCAAATATTTTTTAACCAAAAGTTTTGAAAAAATTTGAGTCAATGTGCAATCACACGATGTACAATACTCTGGACGCGTTTTTTTAAAATAATGTACCATTCGCCAGGCAAAAAATAATTTCCTTCATTTTTGCTTATTTTCACGACAAAAAACCTGGTACTTTTGGTAATGAAATCTAAAAAACCGTTCAGTATAATTCTACAAAAAAATTCAGCTACAAATTATATCATATAGGTGCCAAAACTGTGCAGCGAAATTTTGATATGAGTATTAGGTAGCAATAAAAAAAATTTTTCGAAATCACTGCAAAACTCCGTAACAAGGCCTTAACTACTCATCGTACTTGATGGGGCTTTTTTTCCAACTGGTTGTCGTTCTGAAATAGCATGTTAGTTCCATTTGAACGTAGTAGCTTCTTGGAATTGTGATGATTTTCCTTTTTATCTATTTAAATTAAAGTTTTTGTTTGAATTTATAGCGACACGCGTCAGCTATGAGTTTCATTATATTTCAGGTATACCTAAAGATGGTGGAAAATAGCAAGAATCTTTCGTGCCAGCTTATTCTGCAAAACAGTGTAGCGGTATAAGTCTTGCATAGTTGTATAACTGGAGGCTTGTTTTCTTGTTGCTTACGTAAAGACCAATCAAAAATATTCAATAGCTTCACACCAAGGTTTGGCTTATATAGGGTAAAAGCCAATAACAGTTATGAAAATGTCGTATGGAAACCTTGTCAACTTTTCCCACCATAAATCAGTCTCCCTAGCTATAGCTTTTTACGTACGATAATTTCATGGTGAAAGTCTTGTTTTAATTAATTTTGTAAACTTCAAAATTCAACAAGAAATTAATCTAGTTGTTTAAAACATATTTCAGTTGTTATAGATTAATTTTATAGTTAGGCTTTGGTCAAAAAACAAGATTTATTCGTAGGCGCAGTTCTGGGCAAACACGGGGGAGGGAACGAGATGGGTGCCCCCCTCCCCCACTTTATTAAACCTGAAGGGCCACCTCTATTTTCCCGTACTTACTTGTAGAGTAAATTATAGACGACCAAACCCGAAGTCTCGAATCACATTGCAAGACAGTAGTAGAAGATTTTTTTAAAATCCTCCCTCCTCGTTTTCTTCCCCTGAGTCGCTTATTTTGTTTTATTGTGGATCAGTCATTACTAGGGCCAGGTAGTTTTCGCGAAAATATTTTTGCAGCACTATGTTTCAATGCCTTACGTGCGCACCTGCATCTCCGCTATGTGGTCAGTGATTTGATGCCGTAACACCCAGCGTGTGGAGGTTAAACCCGCAAATCACAGACGTGATGTGTGGCAGTTATCCGTGCACTGATTGGCACAGTCAAATGAATAACGGCTCTGCACAAAAACACATTGTCAAAAGCCATGAAGTTGAGCTGCAGTTGTAGACGTAAGGCACTGAAACAAAGTGGGGCAAAAATATTTTCGCGAAAACTACCTGGCCCTAGTCACTACATTACATTTTGATTATTTCTTGAGGGACTATGTTCATACTAAACAAATTGGTTGAAAGGGTAAAGTAAAAGTAATGACGGCTTCAAAAGAGCCCACTTTATCGCATACCGCTTGTAGTGAAGGCTAACGCAGGTTTCTAGTTCTGAGTATTGAGAATTCGACTGGTACGTATATTTGAAGTTAACTCCAGATGGCTGTCACATAGGGACCCATATTTTTAGCGAAAATAATTTTGCCCCACTTTGTTCGGTGCCTTACGCGCACATCTGCAGTTCTGCTTCGTGGTCTGTGATTGGATATTTTAACTCTCACGAGCCTTGGGATTCTACCGGCAAATCACAGACGTGTGTTGTTGCAGGGACGTTATTGTAATTGGTTCAGTCAAATGATACACGGCTCTTCACATAGACACGCTGCCAATAACCATGAATCAGAATTGCAGATGTGTACGTAAGGCACTGAAACAAACTGGGGCTAAATTATTTTCGTGAAAAATAAGGGCCCCTGCTGTCGCAATTAAAAACTGTCTATTGTTAGAGATGGTGAAATTTCGCGAATTCAATTACCTGCATGTTAGAATAAAATGTCCTATCCATACTCAAGCCCTGTCTATTCGTTTATTGTCTGCTGTTCCACTGAGTAGCAGCTAGTGGACAAAAGGTCGGGACTTGAGTATGGATAGGATATTTGATTCTAGCATGCAGGTAATAGAATGCGCGAATTTTCTCCATTTATACCTATTGTTAGGGCCACGATTTTGTTGCGAAAAGATTTTTGCCTCACTTTGTTTCAGTGTCTCTCGTGCACAACGGCAGCTGTGCCTCGTGGTTATTGGCAGCGTGTCTTTGTTCAGACACGTCTCTCATTTGACTGCACCAACCATAATAAGATTATTGCGACTCCGAACGTCTGTAATTTGCCAAGGCAAGTGACAGTAAAATCATCCAATCACAGACGACATAGCAGTGCTGCAGATGTGCACATAACGCTTTGAAACCAAATGCTGCAAAAATATTTTCGCCATAAAATCGTGGCTCTACCTATTGTCTATTTTATTGTGGACATAGCCGTGTATAGGCTAGTGGTGTGTGGAACGTACACCCCTTACTTCTCTCCCCCGCTCTCACCAACGCTTCACCACGGCACACCACACAACCATCACTGCAGTCGAAACACGTGCCCATTGTGCACTACATAAAGAGCTTCCGCCTGACGAGTCGTGAGCCGCCTCTTGGCGAGTACACGTCACGCTAGAGATAACACTAGGTGAAGGGGCTGGGGGTGGGGTGTTACCGGGGAAACACCAAGGACACATTTGACAAGAGGTGCCTCTCTAGGCCGTGCATGCTTGAATAGAACAACTTTTCTGTAACTTGCAATTCCACAACAGATCTAATTGTACGGAAAGTAATACAAACATAAATACATTTTGAACACGACACATGACATTTTTTGCATATTCTATTATTTGTGTGTGTGTGTGTTATTATATATGATGATTAGGAGCTGGAAAATTTCGCGAATTCAATTACCTGTAGGCTAGGACCAACTATTCTATGCATAGAGACACTGGAAAATCGCGAAAATGTTTCACATAGTCTCCAATAAACTGTAGTATCGCAATCGCAACACGTGTGAACAGTTCTCTGGCAAATCTCACACGGTATGTGCTAAGACTGTACAGTTCTAATTGGGTCTGTTGAAGAGGGACACAGTGCATCATATAAACTATAGCCAATGTCGATACAAAACCTCCATTGTTATACATAGCATGTTGGAGCCTAGCAAACAATCAACTTTTCCCGCGATATACCAGTGTCTCTATCTATGCATACTCAAGCCCCGACTATTAGTCCACTAGCTGCTACTCAGTGAAACAGCAGACAATGAACGAATAGATGGGGCTTGAGTATGCATAGTACAATGGATTCTAGCCTACAGGTAATTGAATTCGCGTAATTTTACAGTCCCTACTGATAATTAGAGATGATGGTATATCGCGAAAATTTTTTGTGCCAACATACCCTTGAAAACATTGTAGATTCTTGCTGCATGTATGATTGCGTGATACACGTCTGACACAACGTAGCTGTCTGCAGACCAGTAACAGGCATTAATATTACAATAGCGGGATACATATTGGCTCAGTCAAATAGGGTAACAGCTCCAAGTGCAGGGAAAAGCCAGTGAGCTCTTGATAAGCTGAAGGTACGTTTGAAACCTAGCAAACAGACAAGTTTTCCCGCGATAAACCATCATCTCTACTGATAATACATCGCGGTAAATCTTGACTGTTTGCTGGGTTTCAACATACGTTCAGCTTACCAGAAGATTACTGGCTTTCTCTTGTACGTGGGGCTGTCACCCTGTTAAACTCAGCCAGTTAGAATGCCGCTGTTGTATTATTTGATGCCTGTTGTTGGTCCGCAGACATCTACGTTAGTCAGGCGCACATCGCCCAATCATACGCGTTACAAGAAACTGCACTGTTTTCAAGGGCATGTTGGCATAAGTAATTTTCGTAATAAACCATCATCTCTCATCGAGTTTGATTATAAAATGTCCACGTAACCATTTTGTTTGAAAATAAAAGTTATATTTTAAAATTTGCCTCTTTACTAGAAACATATTAAATAGGCCTTTTTATTCGAGCTATGTAGGCTGTTCTTAAAAACACATTTCTTTCATTTCCACTTCTTAATGGGTCGAATTTCGAAAAATCCTCAAATAGGTATTCATCATTTTGAAATAAAAAGTAACTATATCTCGAATTTGCACGTGAATAGCCAAGTTTACGAAACACTTATTCTGCCTGACGAGTGATGAACCGCCTTGTGTGTGTGTGTGTGTGACAGCAACTTCATGAATATTAATTTATTATGTACCTGTGCTTTAATAGAAACAAAAAATAATATATATATAATGGAGGTAATATCTCATCCTGTTGAAAATACGTAAATTTCTGAGCATCAAGGAAAAATCTAGCAGGACGCAAAAAAAAAATGCGTAAAAGGTGGATTTGTCCTTTTGCCGAACGTCTGTTAAGGCACTTCTACTGATTTAACGATAATTATGTTTTTAATCCTAAACGAGAGCGGATACCGAAGAACTGTTGCGCAGTGTTGTTACAAACTTGGTACACTATGCTAATTAATTTTTAAGACAATTTACACAATTGTTTCAGCTAATTATGCAATTAAGTAAATTCTCATTAACGAACATATTAGCCAAACCTATATAATTTCTTGTCTAGAAAAAACTAGACTACTTAGTTAAAATAATTTGTAGCAAAACTGTGCGACAGTTTTTCTATATCTACTCTCGCTTAGGAATAAACAATAATAATCGTGAAAGTAGTAGAAACGATTGATCATAGCCTTAATCCTACCTGGTAGGAAGCATGTAGGTGTAACTGCGCGAGAGGCAGCAGGCTGGGACAAGTCGACAACGCGCACGAGGTGCGGTCAAAGAACCCGTGGGAAGTTACGCTGCCAGCCTGCCACGACCTCTCCGAGAACTGAACATCCGCGCAGAATCCGCAACTTGCGTCTTCCCCTACTTCCCCTCCAACATACCAGAGCCGCGCCACTGAGGCCTGATTCACAATGCGCTATGTGCAGTCGAATACACTATGTGCAGTCCAGCAACCATCACTTCAGCGTATTGCTTTTAAAAACTACTACTTCGTCAGCCATGTTTGAACGTACAGTTAGTAAAATATTGCTTACTTTACATTTGGAAGCGCAAAAAAATCTCGAAAAATAATATTTGTTTGCATCACGGAATTTTGCATGTGGGAATCGTGCCGGACGATTGGTCGACGGGTTTTCTCGGGGGTCTGCCGTTTAGCCCGTCTTTCTCATTCCGGCGTTTCCTCGTCTGCATCCAGGGTCCTTGGATTCTTTCATCATACGATATTTATTTATACTACGTCTCTAAGCGAACAACATCGTGGCATTTTTTTTTGTATTAACATATTTTGGACTAATACGTACTAAACGAATTGACCATAGTCAATAAATAATCGGGTTGCATACATTAAGGGGCCTTTAAACCAAAATATTTAATACGCATTATACTTATGTATCTACGATAAAAACACACACTTAAAACTATGTCGCAATAGTTTTACGTTTATTAGAAACACCACTTTCAGGCCCCTCAAAATGGCCAAAAATGGCTTTTGCAGACTGCCGTATATGGAAAAAAATTACCGGAGTCGAAAAACACAACAATTGAAACAAGCATTAGGCATTGAACTATGCTGCTCACAAATAAAACAATGTGGTCACCGCTTAAAGTTCTTTAGCTTCTGATGTCAGAGATTGTGCCTCAGAAATTCGTAACACTGGAAACAATTTTGTTTAAAACGTTAGCTAAAACTATTGTCTAGGATTACTATTGTTTAATTTTCGCAAATTGGCTTTAAGAAACCTTCAGTTATATATTAATGCTTTTAGCGTTGAATTATGTACCACGCCCTCTTAAGAGTGCGTGGTAGATAAATAAACGCTCAAAACATCAATTGATTTCTACGTTTTTTTTTTTTTCGTAGCCAATATGGATAAAGTACTCAATGACAATCCTCGATAATGGTATTTGTCAACTTTAAGAGTAAATATTTATCCAGAATTATTAGTTCGTTACGCGTGATGTCTTTTGCCGCAGTTAAATTCACGAGGTTCCGGCGTCAGAGATTGTGCCTCAGAAGTTCGTAACACTGGAAACAATTTTGTTTAAAATGTTGGCTAAAACTATTGTGTAGGATTGCTATTGTTTAATTTTCGGAAATTGACTTCAAGAATCCTGCAGTTATATATTAATTATTTTAGCATTGAATTATGTACCACGCCTTCTTAAACTGGACTGCTGCGTTTAGCCCACGCCACGAGATCTCGCCGACTGGGTTAATGCTAGCTACTGACGTCATCGCCTTGCGGGGAGTTAAGAAATACTCGTCTGGTTCTTAAGAACACTGTCAGCTTTCGGCTGTTTGTAAGTCCGAGAGAATGCAGTTCTTTACGAGCCATATTTCTTGAGCGGTTGGACTAGGGATGCTAACGCTGGGACGCGACATGCGTACGTCACGTTTAATAAGCTCCGTAGCTTAGTCGTTGTAAGGATACGTTGAAAGCTTCGACGACGCCTGTCAGGTATGCAATATTGTACGGATAACAGTGGCTGGGACAGTATGAATATAATTCATGAATGAGCAAACACTGTAGCATTATAATGAAAGAAACGAGCACTTTGTTACCGGTTGCTGAGAAAAAGGTAACCACATAAAACCAAACCAATTTCGCTTAACCTTACCACACTGAATCATCTTTTGAAGTTAGTATGATACGTTAGAATTGTCCACAAACTGTAAATAAAGAGTATCCGAAATCAATATTGTTATCAAAATGTTAATTATATAGCCTATTGTAATTAATTGTGGCACTTATTGAAGCATTGAATAATATGACACTGACACTATTATTGTTAGTATTTTTATTAGTTTTTTGTTCGTATTTTTCTCGGACAGCGAAACCTGAGTTTAACTTACTATGTAAAAGGTTGTATAATCTCGAGGATGAGAACCGACACTAGTCGAGGAAAACGTGCTCGCAATTCACAAAATTATATCCTTGTTAACACTTGTAAATTCATCTTGCTGGATTGAATTTTTATAACGTGGTAATCTATGATGGGAAAGAACAAAGAACAATGGAAACAAAAGAATATTAAAGAAACGCCACTTAAAACGCGAAGGGACTACAGCAAAGAAGAATGATTTACGTTTACAGAAATTGAAGAAAGCAAACATATACTTTATAGTTATGTTTGACACAAAATACGAACTAGTACATATACACAAAACTCAACTACGTACATCACTCCTACTTAAAAGTTGACTTTGTGAATAATCCTGCGAAAGCTACTCTGACAATTGTGATATGAGAATATAACTTGTGCACTCACACAGATTTGGAACCATACATATTACCTGACCTTACAAAGACGTGTTAACATTTTTGAAAACACCTAATCATACGAGAGAAGGAAAGAGGTAACGTACATTGATTGGAATGACTTCCAATCTCAGTAAGCTATCTTAACAATTACATCACTTTTTCATGGAGATTTCAATGCACGAATGATAAATGCATTCATAATAACGACGGTAAAAGGATACTGAAATAATTGTCCAAGGAAATGAAATGAGAGATTTTGCATCACTCAATGTCTTGTAAATTAAAAGGTTTTTTTTTAACAAAATAATATGTAAATTTACGTATAAATGATCTGTCGCCTTCTCTAGAGCCAATAATTATTTCGACCAGTTCATGTTGTACAAAAAACAAATGCATTAGTATGCTCCTGCAAATGTGAAGAAAATGTAAACTCACAAACCAGACGACTGAATTTAAGTAATACATGTATGACAAGACATTAGCATCAAGCATCAAGACCAAAAACATATCAGTGCATTCATAAAACATGCATATTTGTGATACAAGACGCACGATAGGTGTCTTAGGAAAGCAAGATAAAATAGGCGGAAAGCAAGGGATGGATCAGGGGTCAGATTCAGCTCTATGTTATTTTTGCAGGAGCCAATTACTTAAAAAGTTGTTATGCCCACACTACGAGTCAATGAAAAAAAGTGG
>PNEQ01067562.1:0-21513 GCA_003012365.1 Medauroidea extradentata | reverse complement strand
GTACATGTGTAACTACATAAGGTGGTATTAAAGCACATGTCGAGGGCAGCAAATATGTCATCATTGACGTTTTAGCTCATCTAGGTGCGGGTCACGCACTTAACTTACACACACCCACACACACACACTTTTATATATATATATGGGATCTTTTAAAATGTTAATGATGATAATGCTCTGAAAACTATTAATACACAAGTATTTTCATGCCAAATAATCACTCGAGAATGCTTCTAAAAATTTTTTTCATCTTTATTCTTGTAGCAATATTTTCTTCTCTTTAACACAGAAAATTGTTTCATGTCCGACAGATATATCATGGAAGATGACTGAGGCTCACCTAAATATTTTATAATAAAAAAAGATTGAAGATCACTATCCTTGCTACGGCCATGTCTCTGGGGTATGAAACGCACGTACGGCTATCCGACAGAATTACAAATTCATTATTTTATATTTGTACTGAATCCCCACTGTAAAATGTAACTAACTTAACATTAATATGACGACGAACTGTGATTTTAGAGACAATGTTACTTATTTATCTGTAGTATAAATTACTCTTGTCATTGCACGAAAATTAAATGAGTAACATGTTTTTATTCGCTAATAATGTGATAAGACGTAATTTCACAAGTTGAAATGTATTAGTTAGAAATACGAAATAATATATATATTTTTCTTTCATTTCTGGAGCAGCTATACCGGCACCATTTTTATCACAGCCGACTTCTGATGACTGTAAAACCAACTTGTTGCTCGGGATTCTTGTTGCCATGTCAGCGAATGGGTTCAAACAATCAAAGTTGTTTTGATGATAATAATAAGTAAAGTGAAGAGATTTTGGCCAGCCCTTTAAAAAATAATGATAATTTACTTTACTATAAAATTACTTTCATGTGTGTTTTTAAATATTTTAGCGTATTGCTCATTATATCTCATTTCAGTACAAATTATTTAATTCGAGTTAAGTCACTTGGTTTTTCTTATTCCGATGTTCCCGTAACGTACAAATTCTTACTTTTACATGCCTCTATGGGAAAACTATGAGAGCCAGCAAATATTTACAAGTGGAAAATGTAGTCGCAAATAATGTCTATAAAACGAAACGATGGCTGTTTGCCCAAGCCGCTGAGAGGCGTGTAGAGCTTCGGCCATTGCAAGATTGTTCGAAAACTGCCGAACGTACGAAAGTTATGTCTACTTAAGAATGACATTCAAGAAACGTCACACACGTGTATATCAACTTAAAGTCCTCCACGTTTCTCTAAAGTTTATTTTTACGCTGTCGAAAATGGCGATTAATTGGTGTTTCTGAGGTACAGTACATTTAGGTAACAAATGTAGGCGAAGAATATTTTGAAAGGTATAAGAGTGCAAAGTACACATTTACCTTTAGTATTACGTCAATAAAATGATACGGTCACCGCAGAATGTATCAAAGAGGCGAGTGGCGAGAAAACTGTACGCTAGTGCAGTGACTTGCGTCCTTACTGCACCGCACTTCCAGACCTCGAAGGCGCAAGACGGCCGCGGTGGATGAATGGTCAGGCCATTCGCCTCACACGTAGATCACCCGGGCTCGATTCGCGGCGGGGTCGGTCTACAAATTTTCCTATGTGGGAATCGTGCCGAACGGTGCCATTGGTCGGCTGGTTTTCCGGGGCTGTAACGTTTCCCCAGCCCTTTCATTCCGGCACTGCTCCATACTCACCTCATGTCACCCCTCACCAGCGTTGAAGACCTCGATGTTAAGTGCTGACGAAAATCTCTCACGCCCACTCGAACGCACAACAATACGTTTAACCATGCGGCCACCTTTAGGAATCGTACTGGCATTCGCGTAGAGCGATTTCGGGAAATAAAACCTATAGAAAACTGAAACCAGGATAGTCGAAGCGGGAAATGAACTTTCGTCCTCACGATGCAAAGGCATTCTCCCTCTTTTTTTATTGGCTTCTCGTCGGGAAGGAGATACTAGACGGTAACACACAACAGTACACACAAGGAGAGGATATAGGTAGGGCTAGGAATAATTCGCGAGTTCAATGACCTGCATGTTAGAATCCAATGCCCTATGCCTACTCAAGCACCGTCTATACGTTCATTATCTGCTGTCGGAATGAGTAGCAGGTAATGGACAAATGGTAGGACTTCGGTAATCTTATACACAGGATAATGGATTCTAGCATGTTGGTCGTTGAACTCGCGAAATATTCCTAGCCCTAGATATAGGATATAAATCGGGCATGAAATGTGTTAAGAAACCAATCAATCGCCTGGATCTATTTCGGGAAGCCATGGTAAACCGAAATCACGATGACTGGAGTCTGGATAGGAAACCGGGTCTGGATAACCTTTGGGCCACGCTTGGGCGCGATATGTTGTGGCGTTCGCGATCGAGCGAAGACATCCCAATTCGACGACAAAGCCAGGAGCTATATGGAAGCTAGTAAGGGGGGAGGGGTGCAGTAGAAAGAGATGATTCATGAATAGGGAGGGTGAGCAGGAGGTAGGGGGAGATGACGCCCCGGCGGCAGACGCCTGCGTTGTGTGCGGAAGCGACGGGCGACGCTAACCTGGCACAATGCACCGCGCCACAATGGCCGCCATTATCATGCAGGGAAACAGTCGGCCATTGTTCTCCGAATTAGCGGCGTGGACCACCGCCACCGGCACCGGCAAGGCCAGGCCAGCCACGACGCCCTCCAGCCGCCGCGCCGTCACCCTTGCTTGCTACCGTTGCCAGCCGAGTACATCCTTACTGCATGCCCTCAGCTGCGGTCATTTATACGTCTCCCATGGATAGAGGCACAAGTATTTCGCGTATTAATCTGGTAGCAGTCTAGACTTCTCAGTCTTATATACACACTGGCCAAAGTCGAATATCCATTGGCTCCTAACAGTACAAGTGGGTAGCCCCACGAATTATTGTATTATTTACAACCTTTAAAGGTGTGTACAAACATCTGTCGTCTAATCATGTAAGTTACAGTGATATACAGGTTATTGGCGTTCAACCTGACCTACAATCAATACGCGAAATACTCGCGCCTCTACCCATGGATAGGGACCGATAGTTTCCGTGAAAATATTTTTGCCCAACTTTGTTTCAGTGTCTTACGTACACACCTGCAGTTCAACTTCATGGCTATTGGCAGAGTGTACTTGTGCAGAGTTATTATTCATTTGACTGTGCCAATCAGTACACGGATAACTGTGACACAACACGTCTGTGATTTTACGGGTTTAACCTCCAAACGTTGTATGTCAAGGCATCCTATCACCGACCACAAAGCCGAGATGCAGGTGCGCACGTAAGGCACTGAAACAAAGTGCTGCAAAAATCTTATCGCGAAAACTGCCGGGCCCTACCAATGGATAAGGTTAATTCTGCCACGTGTTGAAAAGACAGTGTGTTTTGTTATGGGAGAGTTTGATACAAGGAACATTTCTGCCCCTAGTTTTGTTGCTATCGCTAAGGGACCAGAAAATACGAAACCGTTGTAAAATTTACAGTAAAAAGAAACCAATTTCGCGTTTTAAACTATCAACTTAATGCAACTTACAATTCAGGAAAGCTCTGTGATTGGTCAGCGCTCAAGCGGAAGAAATTATTCCTGTGCCAAACTTTTAACACGATCCTTCTTAACCTGTAGTAGAATTAACCTTAGCCATACGTGTGCAATTTGTCAGTGAACCTCAAGACAAGTAAGAACTGTATATACCGAGGCGATGTAGTGGTCAGATCACTCGCCTCCCACCACCACGTTACGGGTGCAATTCCACGCGGGGTTGATCCCGATATTTCGCGTGTGGCAAATGTGGCGGACGTTGCCGTTGGCCGGCGGGTGTTATCAGTTCACTCCCATTTCTCTGCACAATCCGTCGCTTCTCCATCGCAGGGCCACTTTTCATGCCATCCTGAGGGCCCAGAACTCTTCATATCAATGGTGTGATGCTCTGTCCCCGGATACCCTCTCAATAAGGCTTCAATCATTTATTATTTATGACTAGAGATGATGGTTTGTCGCGGGAAAACTTGACTGTTTGCTGGGTTCCAACGTATGTTCAACTTACCAGAAGATTACTGACTTTCGCTTGAACGTGGAGTTGTCCTATATGACTGAGCCAATGAGAGCCCTGCCATTGTAGTATTTCATGCCTGTTATTGGTCCGCAGACAACTACGTTGAGTCAGACGTACATCACTCAATCATGTGTTGCAATTAACCAGTGGCGGCTCGTGGTTTGTTGCCAGGTATGGCTGCAGTTGCCACGAGCTGTACGGGGTTATGCGCTGGTTGACTCTACACCCACTGACACGCTGATGTGCAGGTGCCCCTTGCTACTGAGTGGTCACAACACATCTAGTAGCCGGCAAATATTTAATGGTCGTTGGTCTACGGTGCGTTTATCAAGAGTGTACAGTTCCGACTATCTGCAGCCTCACCTGGCAACAATCCCCAGTTGCTGGACCTCTAGCTTGCGCCTAAAAGAAAACGCGAATTTTTTCAGGTCTCTAGCTTTGAGCAAATGGCAGTTGTGTTGCAGAGATAGAAGTGTATGACTGGATAATTCATACCTTGTATCTTAATTCATACCTTGTATCTTTAACGCTACTGGCTGAGCGTGTACCTGCCCCTACCAGTCTAATGGTCCCCAAAATTACTCATAGTCGTTGCTTAGCACCACATACATTGGTACAACACTCTACGCTGGATACTGGCCAGCCTTTACGCGCTAAGCACTGTGCTAGCGTGCAAACTTTCCTTCCAACCGGTTTTTACTACGGGAATTTTAACAGCGCATGGTACATAATTCAGCGATAAAAGTATCAGTTTAAAGTTGTGGGTTTCTCGAAGTTAATTTGCAATAGTAATAATAAAAGCTGGAAACTTTGACAGTAGGTTTTACCAACTTCCTGAGCAAAAAATTTCCTGGAGTTACGTATTTCTGAAGAACAATCTCTGAAGCTGAAATCTCGTACATTTAACTGCGGCAGAAATGGCCACGCATAACAAATGCATCATTCTGGGTAAATGTTTGCTCATAAAGTTGGTAAATATTATTATCTATGTTTGTTGTTTTGTAGTTTTCCTTACTTACTTTAAAAAACTTATCAATCTAACATAATTTTTTTTAGCGCCTATTTATCCACACACTCTCTTAAGTGGTGACCATTCAGGTTCGTTGGTGGAATATTTTTTGCTAAGTTACCTGTACTGATATACTATATCTGATTTTTGCTCGCCTGTAGCTGGCTAGTACATGTTAAAGTATAGCGGTCTGAAAAAAGCCGCGTTAGGTATGTTGGGAAGCTTGGAAACAGTGTTCAAAACGTGCGTGGTTTCTTGATAGCGACATTTTATAGTAGTCTGAAATACGTATATTTTCGTAAGGTAGCGTATTGGGCGCACACGTAATATTTTTGAAGAAGAAAAAATATATTTTCGACTCATTGCAACGTATTTAAAACTTACGCCTGGTCACATATTTGCAAATAGATCAAAACATCGAAGAACATTTTTTAGCTGGAACACCGATTGGGAAAACGAGAATTTTTGTCAGAACTTGTGCTCAGTTGTAGTAGAACTTATTTAGTTTGGCGTGAAAGAATTCAATGAAGTTGGATCCGTACATTGTCTTGTTTACTGAACCATAATTTTCTGAAAAGTAACACGTAGAAATCTTAGTGTAAATGTATAAAAATTAAGTAATTTTGTGTATGTAAATACAGACAAATCAAAAATATTTATATAATTATTTCGTCCCGTCAACTGAATACATTTTAAAATTTAAACTTGAAATTTATATTCTAATTGGATAGTGTTATGCAACAAGGAACCAACCAATAGTCCACTAAAATTTTTTTAAAGAATAGAAAAGTATGAATAGACTCACAGGAATTATGTAACTCCTACTTCATGAATAACATCAAATTAATTATATATTATATCTTTTTTATAATTAAAAGAAAACAACTTATTGGCTGTTATTAGACAATTTCTCTTTGTTAATTTTGAGGGTTGGTTCTTTGTTGCACAAAACTATCCAATTATAAAAGTGTGACAGGCAATATTACGTTCAACTATTCATATAGATCCACAGCTAATAGACTAATGACTAGAGCCCGGTAATTTTCGCGAAAAGAATTTTGCAGCACTTTGTTTCAGTGTCTTACGTGCGCACCTGCATCTCTGCTATGTGGTCAGTGATTGGATGCCGTAACACCCAGCGTCTGAAGGTTGGACCCGCAAATCACAGACGTGATGTGTCGCTGTTATCCGTGTACTGATTGGTACAGTCAAATGAATAACGACTCTGCACAAAAACACTCTGTCAATAGCTATGAAGTTGAACTGCAGGTGTGCACGTAAGACACTGAAACAAAGTGAGGCAAAAATCTTTTCGCGAAAACTACCGAGCCCTACTAATGACTATATGCTTCCCTTGGCGTACGGTCAAAATATCACGGTCATTGAATAAATCATTGGGCATGTTAAATTGCAAATACAAACAGTTCTTTCAAAGATCATAAACAATAACGTATGTTTTTTTATGTAAGACGAAGAAACAATTATTTCTGGTTCGTTATCATAGTTTAACAATTTTTATTCAATGTACAAATTCAATAACTTTCGGTAGCATCATAATGTTTGTTAACCCACACACATAAAATAATTGTCACCAAGCAGACTCCAAACAATACTGTGATTTTGTTCACTTACAACTTACATTTGGTGAGCTAAACACGGGACATAACATTTATTACCGAGAACTATAATCGCGCAGTTAACTGAAATAAGTACGTGCTAGTAATAAGGTCGTGATCGTGAAATAAACGCTCAGGCAAGCTCATAACATTTATAACTACAGTCAGGATGCGAAGTTACGGCATGTACTCGGTAATTTGAAATCACCATTAATATTTTTCAGGCGGGTCGCATGACGAACCTCGATGCGGGACGTAATTCATCTGGCTGTGTGTCGTCGGCGCGTCTCTAACGGGACAAGGGTTTTAACAAATCGCCGAGGGCGCGTTTTAACCCGGCCACTTAAACGTGATTTGCTCCGGCCTTCATCGCGCGGTCTTTTATACGGGCGTAACTTGTCTGAGAGGTCTTTTGTGCGGCAGGCTGAGGCGACCACCTGGCTGCATTCCTTGAGTCTCTCCGAGCAGTCTTGTGCCTAGGTTTACTGCTCTCTTTCCGCCCCTTCCCCCTTATTTACCACCGCTCTTCACCCCCCTTTTTCTCACAAGCCGACCAATTGCAACAGCGCTGGAGCGTGATTACGGACATATTTTATCTCACTATTCCGATCGAAGAGAAACGATTAACTGCGATCAAGATAGATTCTAATCGATTATCAATGGTTACAGACGCTGAATTTTCGCAAAAAAAATTCTGCGTCAGCTTGTTTCAATGCCTAAAGCCTAATACATATGGTTATCTTTCTTGAACAAGAAGATGAACACCTAAAGATGAACAAGAAGATTTACAGCCCTTTGTATACAACCTCCATGAAGGTACCGTACAAATAGTAATAGCTGCGTGTTTTTTTGAATGTGCCTATTTGCTAAAAAAACTTCTAAGTTATGAGGTCCCTTTTTTGTTTTGATATATTTTTTACTATCATAATAAACAATGTGTCATTTAAAATTATAAAATACATCAGTTAGGCTACATACAGGAGACAAAAAATAACAATGTCAGGATATTTTGATCGTAGGCTTTCGTGGCCGGAGTCATGAGTATCTCGGCTTCTTTGTTGAGGCCACGTCCGTTGTTCGGCAATATTTGTTGTCATCATCAGGGTTGTGCTGAGGTCGAGTTGTTCGTATGCCCAATACATATTGAATGTGCCAGCCAATCGCATCCCAGCTGTGCTGTGACTGACCAAGCATCCTGGCCAATCTTGTTCCTCATTGATGCACTGTGTCTTCATGTTCTGCTTCTGTCGTGGATTAAGATTTTTTTTTTTTAAAAGAATTTTGGGCACAGGATACAAATTTTGCTCAGGTTGTATCCATATTCTCAATTAAAATTATTAGGGTGTTTCCTTTTTGCAATTGCTTATCTGATAATTCTGTGCTTGTAATTGGATATGTTTGCAATCTGCTCAGCCTTGTCAAAATATATAAAAAAAAATATTAATATTGGGAGGTGATTGAATGGCATACAAACAAGCTTTGCGTACCGTTTGCCGGTGTGTACGTCATCAAAGAACATTTTTTTTAAATTTCTTAGTGATTTAAGATTTTAACCTGATTTATTTATAAATATGACAATAGAGTCATAGTGTATTACAATTTGCCATGTAAATAGTCAACTTTTCCCGCGACAAAGCACCATGCATAAATTTATATAATTTTATTGCCCCCTTGCCGACTCATGAGCAACTTGTCAAACTCGTCCATAAGAAATGCAATTAGGAACTTCCGAACCTCTAGTAGAATTAACCTTAGCCCTGTTTACGGTAGTGGAAACTAGTGTCGGTGCACAGACGGCAAGACCTACGACCGTGAGAACCTCATCCATCACTTTGTTTATTATAGAACTGTGTAAAGTACCCATGATGATGTCTCACACTTAGCACAGTTTAACTTATACCAACAATCCAAACTTTGATTCACACTCTTCAATTGTCATGGCTGGACCCGTAAACTGGTACAATTCAGTTGAAGGGAGGAGAGAAACTGTTAGTTATGAGCAGCAAGTATTTCATCACTTACAGTAACTGAACATTGTTATAGGCAGTTCGGGATAAAGTGAGCACTCAGAAAAGACCTGCTAAAGTTCTATTTTCAGCCAATTCGTATCTTTCCGCACGTAACGGTTAACGACGGGAAATGTATAACCTCTCTGGGCACGTCACTGGATGTTTGCGAGTTGTAAGATACATTATGCAGTCAGTAGGAATCGATAAAATTTAATAAAGAAAATTTATTAATTATATAAAAAACTATTTCGTTGATTTCGGTCGATTTTCTTTCTATAGTGTTGTATTTAAATGGGAAAACACGCGGAACTATATTGTGTAATTTCGCTGCCAACCATACACGTAGTAAGGCAACTATAGTTTATGTTGAATTATATTTATAGTAACGGCCAGTGATATTTTTCAAAGGTTAAATTTTTAGTACTCACTTTATCCCGAATGACTTATACGTAGACACGCATAGACAGAGACTAGATTCAGTTGACCCTTGTAATAAAAACAGCAGCAGCTCCATATTGCCAAACTTTTCAACGCAAATATTACCAATGCTAACACGAATTCAAAAAACCAGTAATTATTAGAACTGACTCATTTTCTGATCCATGTACAGTGTTGCAACAGCGGGATGGGAAGGTGTTTGTAGGAGGAGGCTGGGGCACATAGTTGAACCGGCGCAGTGTATTACCGCGCTCTCAGGGACCCCACAGTGGTGACTCAGCGCTGCCTGACCTCGGGATGCTTCACAGAACACCCCTCATCTCGCAGGAATGTGCCATCGAGGGCAGTCAGTCGCTGCCGGAATGCTGCTGCACTCCTTGCGCCTCTCGTCAGTGATTCACGCCGCTCTTCAATAACACGCCGGGGGTTACAAAAAACTCTCCGCGCTCGGATCTCGCGTTCCTCTTCCTTCTCTCTCTCTCTCTCTCTCTCTCTCTCTCTCTCTCTCTCTCCTGGATTGTAACCGGCGTTATTTAGGCTATCCTGTCATCTTCGGTTATGACTCACAAGGCGTTTATGAAAAATGATAAAAGGATTCTGACCGAAAAATTCGTTAATTTAATAATGGTACCAAACACTGTCCAACTCTTACACATTACATTAATAGGAATTTTCCAGTAATAAAATATTCTTCGAGTTCATAGTTTTACGTACAAGAGCATGTCACAGTAACGATTTTGCTATTTTCGCTACTTACACAAAGTAAAAACTATACAAACGACAGAGATGATATAACTTATTAAGCTACAGAATAACACATTTGTTATTTCACATAATTTTTTTTAAACACAGGTACTGTACTTCAAAGACATGCATAAATGTAGGTATACTCAAGACGATTTAAAAATACTAAACAATTTTACGTGAAATTGCAAAGGTGTCTGTGTGCAGCATAGCTAATACATTTACTTTCACTATAAAACATTGAATTCGTATCGTTTGAATAGTTTTTACTTTGTGTAAGCAATGAAACGATTCAAATCGCTACTTTTACATGGGCTTGCACGAAAACTATGGAACGGAAAATGTAATGTGTTAGAGCTGGAGAGTGTTTGGTTCAATTACAAAATTACAAATTTTTCGGTACAGAGCAGTCTTAGCTGGATTATATCTGGCATATAGCCTAGTTTACCTGAACACCACGCGTTACTCAGGTGTGATATTTGAACGAGGTCTGCAATGAGTAGAGACCTGAAAAATTCGCGTTTTCTTTTAGGAACAAGCTATAACTCCCACTACTGTAAGTTCGTGTTAATTTCGTACCTAGCCCTCGACTCTTATGACAGTTCCCAGAAGTCGCTGAACCAATAAGAAAAACGTAACTAAATTGATGCCCATATCACTGTCAACAAACAGCTACTGATGTTGTCTGCTCGAGTACGCATATATTTTGGAGGCTAGCCTTGTTGCCAGGTGGGGCTGCAGACAGTTGGAACTGTACACTCTTGATGAACGCGTCGTAGACCAACGAGCATGAAATATTTGCAGGCTACTGGATGTTTTGTGACCACTCAGTAGTAAGAGGCACCTGCACATCAGCGTGTCAGTGGGTGTAGAGTCAACCAGCGCACAACCTTGTACAGCTCTTGGCAACTGCAGCCCTACCTGGCAACAACCCACGAGCCGCCACTGGTCCACAAATCAACGAACCCGCGAATTTTTCCGGTCCCTAGCAATGAGGGTTTACGATGCCGCAGTAGCGAGGCGTGGCCAAGTTAAAAGGGAAGCGGCACTGTATCCGACTATACACTCGGAGCACGTTCGTGCAGGTCCCAGCCAATCGTTTATAATTTGGCGTGACTGAAGCCGTGTTACCGGATAATACGTTCCTCGGTTCCTGCACGCTACTGGCTGGCTTGTGTGTCTGCACCTGCCAGTCTAATGACTCAACAGATATTCAGAGTTGTGTGTAGTCATTCATATGGACCTCTCATCTTCGCGAAAAGAATTTTGCACCAGTGCCAAACGTGCACACCTGCATGTCTGCTTCGTGGTCAGCGATAGGATGTTTTTAAGAGGACGGTGTTGCAGCGTGCCACACGTATTCTTTTTGTGCGAAACAGCTTAACTTTTTCTTAGAAGCACGATTATTTCGCGTATTGGTTCTAGATCAGGTTGAACGTCAATAATGTATACTTCACTCCTCCTTCTGTGATTTGGCGAGAGCGGTTTTAACACATATTTGACAACTGCAAGCCATTTATAAATAAGGAAACAAGTCCACTGAAAAAAGAGTATAGTTGTAGGTACCATACTTCTGTTAAAATAGGGACAACAAAACAGTTAGGTTGTTGGTACTATGTACTCTGGACAGTTCCTTCAACATTCTGTTTTGTAGGAGAAACAAAGAGCCTTGTTGCTTTTATACACCATATAGTAACTTCTACAACTCAGATTGTTGAAGGAACTGTCCAGAGTACATAGTACCGACAACCTAACTGTTTTGTTGTCCCTATTTTAACAGAAGTATGGTACCTCCACCTATACTCTTTTTTCAGTGATCGTGGGGATATCACGTGCTAAACGTTTGAACTGTTAGACGTCAATGGATACTCGGCTTCAGCCGGTACACGTATAGAACTGAGAAGTCTAGGCTGTTGCCAGATGAATACGCGAAATACTCGTGATTGTACTTATTCTTAGAGACTTGAAAAATTCGCGTTTTCTTTCAGGAACAAGCTATAATTCCAACTACTATAAGTTCGTGTTAATTTCGCAACTGGCTCTTGACTCTTATGACATTTCCCGGAAGTCCTGATAAATTCCTGGTTTCACTGACCTGTACGCTAACCTCCAAGAACATCTGTGTACTCAAGCAGGTAACAGCTGTTCATTAGCTGCTCGCTGACATGGTGAAACAACACGATTTGGCCTCCATTTACTTGCTTCTTTATTATTCGCTCAACGCATTCCAGGAGGAGTCAAATAAAGCAAGAGCCAGATGAGAAATTGATACGAATTTATAGTTGTTCGAATTCTTGCATGAGTCCAACAAGAAACGCGCATTTTTCAGGTCCCCTACTAATGAATATATTTCACCCCTCACTAGAATTCTACATCATACTGAAACCAACATTTACCAGCTCACTTTACAACAAATACGTATATCGGAATTTCAGATATTGCCGATGATAATTTTAAAGGGAGGTAGGGCATGCGAAGACGTATTTTGATATAATTAAAATAATGTATCAGGAAACTCTCCTTATCAAAATACAGACATCAATACAGTTAAAAACACCATCCCATAACGGTTTTGTATGCTCTATGGCAAATTCTTAAGTGACAAAAGTAAAGGAGAATTTAGGGCCTTTCCTAATTGACAAACGAGACATGAGCAAGTTTAATATGTAGAGATTACGGGTGTTCAAGTGGGAAAAACCATAATGTTATATTTGTATGAAGTAGTGTTTGTTTTATAAACGTTTTTTTAAAGTGCATTTTCCTTTTAGAAATAAATAAACCTCGACCATTTTTTTCATAATGGCATTTAAAAGTCAAAATTCGTATGTTTTCATTTCATGCACTTCCGCCCCGCCCCCCCCCCCCCCCCCCCGGGCCAGTCCCAGAAAACCAATGAACAGGGCCACGATTTTGTCGCATAAAGATGTTTGCCCCACTTTGTTTCAGTGACTCGCGTGCACATCGGCAGTTCTGTTTCAAGGTTATTGGCAGCGTGTCTTTGTTCAGACACGTTTCTCATTTGACTGCACGAATCAGAATAAGATTATTGTGAGTCTGTACGTCTGTAATTAGCCAAGGCCAGTGAGAGTAAAATCATCCAATCACAGATGATGTAGCAGGGCTGGACGCATCGAAACCAAATGTTGCAAAAATGTTTTCGCCATAAAATCGTGACTCTACCAATGAATATAACAAAACTAAGTAATTTATAGTAAATTAAATTTATCGGTCTACAGATTGATGAATACAAAAAAATCCACTACAAAAATTGTATTTTAAAACATTTCTGAAATTTCTTATTTTTTTAAACTACTTTTACCAATTTTTTTTAAAAATACGAAACTATTTTGTAGCTGGTTTTTTTTTATGCTTCAAGCTCTAGCCCGTGAAATGTATTTTCACTGTGAATAATTTAGTTCCATTATGTTCGTTGGTTTTCGGATAAAGGAGGGGAGGGGAGGTGTATTAAGTGAAAACATGCATATGTTTACTTTGAAATGCCATTATGGGGGGGGGGGGGGCTGTTCAAGCTATTTATATAAAAATGTTGAAATTTGAAATAAAAATTAAAAAAATTACACAATTTTTAGTTTTTCTTTAAAATAAGATTATATATCTCTATATTCACTGTGATTTTTTTTTTTCAGTTTGATATGTCTGTTGGTTCAAGTGTCGTACATAAAACCGTGACTATCAAATTTGGATGTTTACGAGTCATTACGCGAAAACTATAAGTGATAAAAAATTTAATAACAGCGAAATTTACGGGGAAATGTGTGAAATGATGCTTTAGAATGCTTTTCATAGAGGAAATTCTTATTAGTTCCTAGTATTATATAATAATGTGAGCCGCACCGAGATGAACAAAAAAAGTTAGTGGTGGCATATATGCACGGAAAAATTTTTTCGTGGTAACTATAACGTATTTTGCTGTTCTTGACCCTGCCAAATATATTTCATGCTTACAACAAAACAATGTTGCTATCACCACTAAAATATTGTGAACGTCACAAAATAATATTCACGACAAAATACTTTGGCAGCGATCATTTCTTGCATAATTTTTCTTTTAGTGCGTGGTTCAGTTTCGACATCTAATATAATATGTGATTGTCTAGCCTTGCTTCCACCAGGATGCACTACTGTAAATGGACATCAAATTGTCTGTAGATAGGATTATGAGTTATGAGATGGGCTTTAGCACCTATATTTATTAGACATGTTTTGTCTTGTTTAACTGCATACTGTCTCTTCCCAAAATACTGAACTCTTTGTTTTTTTTAATACCATATAAAATTTTTGTGTCGTGACGTACCACCCGTTAACATTATGTCTGACAAAAAATATTTGGACACATGTATAATTTGTAAATAATTGTTTCCTTATTTTTTTCCAATTAAGAAGTTTAACATAAGCAGAGATTTTTCAAGAAAATTGCCATTTGATATGACAACCCTGCAAACAAGGGTCATGTGAGCAGCGATTCGAATTCTTGCACGACAATGTCCTGCCATGATTAATTTGTCATTCCTACACAAAGACAAATCAGGGAAGGTCACGGTGTTGGCGACAGTTTTGGTAACATCACCCATGTGTGCAGGTACCGTCGAATATGGATACTTTCACTGCAGGGGTAACATTGCCCGACTCAAAACATTTAATTTGGTGAAGAAAATGCGAACTTTATCGGAATGGTTCAAATTTAAGGGTTTAAATTCTTAACTGTACGTATTTAGTTCTTCATCAAACGGTCCCAAACCAAATGCTTGTGTCGGTCAATGTTAAACCAGCAGTCAAAGTATCCACATTTGACGATATGATCATTGAAAGAATTGTGAAGTGGTAGTGTATAACTGGATGTAGTTTTTTGGGCTTACTACATTGCATCGTAAACGAGCACGTTCAAAAATTTACATCCAGTCATGTATTTAGGGCTGCCACATCGAAGACCAAAGCCTTAAACTATAAACAGTCATTCTAAAATTCTAAAACTCCACTCGAGCGGTAGATGTTTTAATCATTTTAAATCATCTTAATCATTGCGTAGTTAAATATTGTTAGAGATGATGGTTTACCGCGTGAAAAATTGACTGTTTGCAGGGTTTCAACGTACGTTCAGCTTATCAAAATATTACTGGTCTTCACTCTAACGTGGAGCTGTTACCCTGTTTGACTGAGCCAACGAGAATACCGTTATTGTTATATTTTATGCCTATTATTGGTCACCAGACAGCTACGTTGTGTCAGACGTAGGCGCTAAATCTGGTAATAATACATGTTGCAAGAAGGTATAGCGTTTTCAAGGGTATGTTGACACAAAAAATTTTCGCGATATACCATTATCTGTAAATATTGCTAGTTTGTGGGGTGAGATGATAGGATTGTTTAGAACGAGCGCGACACCTCACGTGTAAGTAGTGGTGCGATGGAGACTGAGGTGTTGTGTCTTGTGTGTGCAGGGAGTCGACGCCCGCGGCAGGAGGCGGCATGGAGGACGGCGGGGATCACCCCCGCTGCCGGCGTCAGTTGTTCGTGGACGACTACGGCCAGCCCGGGGCGACGGACAACCTCATGAACGTCTTCCACGAGGAGTTGCAGAGGGCGCGGGCCGCCGCCAGGGAGCGCTGGAACTTCGACTTCGCGCGAGGCCGCCCGCTCGAGGGCAGCTGGCAGTGGGAGGCGGTGGGGGCGGCCGAGCAGCAGGGGCAAGAAGGTGAAGACGAAGACGGCGAAGAAGAGGAGGTGGTGGAGAAGACGGCGCCGCCACCCACCGACCCTGCCGCCCTACAAAAACCCCCGCCCACCACCCCACCCCCTCGCTAACCTCTCTCTTGTCTCACCACTTGAAAGACTGCTCTTATATGTGATATCCCACTGTTAATTAATTATTGCCGACACTAACATGTCCCAACGTTCAAGGTGCAGGTAATTCCTCTCCACCCTTGTAATATTTTATGTGTGAAATAGGTTACACAACTATTATATATACTAGTAAACAAATTAATACGAAAGATTATGAACATAATTATTTGCGTATAATGTGAAGTTTTATGAAAACACAAGCATAACCTTAAAAAATTTAGTATTATTTGCAAATCAGATTTATATACTCTATACTATAAGATTAAATTACATTATATTTTCTTATTTTCCCCATTTGTTAAAACAAAACGTCCAGGTCTTTTTAATTTATCGTTCTACGAAAATATACAAAAAGTAATATTTTTGATGTGACTGTATGTAAGTCAACTGTATTAACTCTAGTCATGAATGTACTAACCTAAAGAAAAAAATTTGTCAGCCTTCTTTGAGGTTTATTCCAAACTCGCTTACGTTCAGATAAATTATAATATGACGTTTCTTGCGAAGCAACTTAATTCAGAAAAGAAAATTACTGTATATCTGTATCTTATTTAATATGATATCCACAAATCTATAACCCTTTATATAATTATGTTGTTTGTTAAAGATTTTATTTTATACGACATGATTTTATGTAATTAGTTTAAGTTATATATTTATATCGTATTTGGTGTTTTAAGTAACACCAAAGCCTACATGCTATAACTCCAAAGATGCAATGTATATATACATGTAATTTAGATTAACGTAACGTCGTTCTTTGTGTGGTAGTTTGACGAGTGCAGGATGTGGTATTTCTGTAATTTTGTGTGTACGGTTAGCAGGTTGATGTAAATTAAAATAATAATAATAAAGATTAATGTTCCTTCTACGTAACAGCGTGTACATATTGTTTTGCTTCTTTCACTCTTACTTGTTAATCCAAAGCTAGAAGAAACAGATGCTCGAAAATAAGACACAAAACTACACAGTTTAAAATGTTCCGAGTACATTCATGAGAAAAGTGTCAAGGACGTAGAGGATAAATAAAAGCAGCAGCGGAACGAATAGCCTTAAGGAACGAGAGCTGATTTAGTTTCAGCTAAACTTAAACATCCTAAGCAAATACTTGTTCGTGTAGGAACAAATAACTGTATATGTGTTCGAGTTTACAAAGCAATTTGTTCACTCAGCAAAATAAAAACACAGTAAATCTGATTGTGATGATCTGGGGCGGTTCCAGGAGGGGCAGGGGGCCCAGGCCCCCTTAACATTTTAAAGTACATATAGTTTTTCCTTAAAATATTACACTTTTAGTTGTATATTACATTTTTTTGGTTAGCAAATGCTTAAAATAGCACCATTTTGCACCTTAAAATCCAAATTTTTCCGGGAGATGGCCCTTGGACTCCCCGTGTTTGACTTGGCTTGTGGGTATATCTACTTTTTAAGGTGGTCGTCTTCCCAGGCCGCTGAGCGGTGTACATACAGTACTTTGTCCGTTATGTTACCAGATTATTATAAAACTGCTCAAAACACGTGAGTGATGTCAGTGATTAAGAATCGCATTTAAAGCACGTTACGCATGTGTATATCCAGTTTAGGTTCACTACAACTCATTAAAACATATTTTCTAGTGGCCGAAAATGTCGAAAACTTTTTGCTGTTTTTTTTTGCCATGTAAATAACGTCTCAGAATATTTTAAAATGAACAGGCGTGTACCTTAAACTTTAATATTAAGTCATGAACTGATAGGGTCACCACATATAGTCTCATACAAGCGCGTTCTGCTATGTGCCCTTACACATGACAACAAAATACTCGCACATATATTTTGATTGGCGCGAATGTATTAATTTGTTGTATATATGTATACATTTTATCGGCTCAACAACGAACCCATCTTGTGCCAGTGTACGCTTTGGTTTGACTTTTCATCTCTATTTGTTTTACGATTTATGTATATGACATAGCCTATAACATAATTGCAATATTTTTGTTTTAAAAGAAGTTTCGCACTGGTACACTAATTACCTATAATTAGAGACATGAACTTTTCGCGAAAAGAAATTTGCCTCACTTTGTATCAGTGACTTGTGTGCACGTCTGCAGACTTGCTTCACGGTCAGAGATTGGATGTTTTGACATTCGTGTGTCGTGGGGTTTTACACGCAAATCACAGTCGTGTGGTGTTACAGTAACCTTATTGTGATTGGTACAGTCAAATGAGAAACTTCATAGTTCAAAGGCACGCTGCCAATATCTATGAAGCAGAACTGCAGACGTGCACATAAGGTACTGGAACAAAGTGGGGCAAAATTCTTTTCGCGAAAAGTTCATGTCTCTACCTATAATATAACTTCAGAAGAAAACAAAGGCAAACATTAAAAAATTCATTTTAAACACTTGCGCAAATGCCTTGAATGTTACATATCATGCATCTAAAAACATGCCTCACGTATTAAAACTTAAGACTAGCCCTGATTTGTTAATACTGCCATAGCCGTCTTTAGTAGAAGGTCGCGGCCTTAGATCTGGCAACCCTGTCAGGAAGGGTAATTTTAACACTTCTTTTGTCTCGCTAACGGCAATGGCTTCCCCTGATTCGCCGGTATGTATGGCACAATAACGAACCAGGTATAGTCATTGTCTTTGGGGAGCTAAAAGAAGTGTTAAAATGAACCTTCCTGACAGTGTTGCCAGATCTAAGGCCGCGGCCTTCTACTAAAGACGGCTATGACACTGTTCAAGTGAAAAAAATTTTTTCTGGGTTTTGAGGGTTTATCACAATTTTGTTAACTTGATGAAGAAATGTAAAAAACCGTGAACCAAACTAAGAAATAATATTCTTCTACTTTTTAAACATAATAATGGACAGTTATTACATAAAAAATATGTAATACACACAAAAATCACAAAAATATTTAAACACAATTTGTTGTTTGA
Organism: Medauroidea extradentata; assembly: GCA_003012365.1. NCBI lineage: Eukaryota > Metazoa > Arthropoda > Insecta > Phasmatodea > Phasmatidae > Medauroidea > Medauroidea extradentata. The sequence goes on along the minus strand of PNEQ01067562.1, from coordinate 2,820 downwards.
GCTCACGTGTTCCTTTAGGCTGCAAGAATCAATGAATTTGTAATACTATACTTCATTCCTTTTTAACGAAAATTTCCTGTGTGTTTCACATTCCTTTAAAAATTGAAAATAAAACTTTGTGAGAACCTTGTAATAAATTTCCAAAAAACGCCTTGATTGCGTACTTGTGTATTAGAAATCTTCCTGAGATGCAGATCATCAGAGTAACATACTACAATTTTGAACTCTGTTGGATAAAAATAATTGAATTCTAATGATTATCGTAACTAATCCTTGTAATTATTTCGACTGCTAATAGATAAAAATACCACAAAATTTAAAATTGTTATATACAGGTATACCTAAAGTACAGAAAACACATTTTTGAACTCTTGATTCTTTTTACGGTACAGCCATCAGTTATTCTTAACCATACCTAATTGTTTTCAAATGTGTCAAAATAAAACTATGTGAAAGCCAAGAAAATTATTATTCTTATTATTTAAGTACAGAGAGAGCAAGGAACACGCAACGTGTCGAATGTCGAAAGGCACCGCTTTGGAGATCACAGAGATCTTTTGAGAAGTTGAAAATCTTGGTGGCCTTACGTAGTTTCGTATCTCCAAATGAAGTTCATTTACTGGTGAATTTTTTGTACCTCAGTTCTTCAGAATCGCGTCTAGTATATGTTTTCTTAGTTGCTTGGTCCCAGAGTTCATCAAGGGCGACAATCGAGCGGCTATACTGAGCCGTTGTAGAGTAAACATATTACAGCCTGTACAGAATAAGTTGGGCATGATTTTTACGTTACTCTTCTGAGAAACATGCCTAGCACTCCCATTGTGCTGTCCTTTAAAAGTGTATTTAAGTAGGCCTTTACACATCAAGATTTTCCAGAAAAACAGGATGGTTTGAAGGGTCATGACAATGAAGCTTTTGGGCATGTTTCTCAGAAGAGAAATGTCAAAATCAGGCAAACGTATGATGCATAGGCTATAATGTCTGGGATTGGCCTGCACAGTCCCCGGACCTCATTACAATCTAATCTACGTGTGGTATGTGGTTGATGACGTCTTGCAGCATGTCGCCAGTCACAATAGATTACACAGCAGTCGCGCACTGCGCTACAAGAAGTACGGACGATGATGCTTCAAGATCTACGGCCGATTGCGTAATCACTGTGAGAAAAATCTAAGGTTGCTCTGAGTGAAATGTGAGGAACATACATTGTAGAAAAGATGGGTAAGTAAACTTCGTTAAAGGAAAAAACGTAGTTGCTCTGAGTTTAATTTTTCCTTGAGATTTCCTCAAGCTGCTTAAAATAGGCCGATAATTAGGCCTATTACTCCACATGGGGCGAGTAAAATATTATTTAAAATTTGGCAGTGATATAAAGAAATATAATGATTATGTAAAGGATTGACCGCACTGGTATAATTTATATTGGGCGAACACTTTTGTATAAAAACCAGGCCATGTTATAAATGGCGCATTTGTATTCACACAAAATTGTTATAAGACATTTTATAAACATAATCTACAACGTATTTTATTATTATTTTCGTTTTTAATTTTGAGATTCCTGCAGCATGCGAAACACAAATTTTTACCAACACATCACCGTTACGTCCATAATAAATACAAATTAAAATTGGCGATTTATTATTTTTAATGTAGCATTAAAAAAAAAATACAAAAAAATCAATGCTGTTTTTTAAAGACTACGAATCTTGAAGTAGGCCATGGCATTGGTTTCTAGTGTGAATTATTTCATTTCTGTAAGTTAGCTAGGTTTCCTTTCTTGTGCAAAGCCGTTTTATGCAAGTTTGAATATGCCATTATACAAGAACTATAAAAAACTACGAAAGCTAAAAAAATTTCATACTTTAAATATTAGTTGCAATATATGTGTACAAAACAAGCCATATTCCGAACAAATAAAAAATTACTAAAATATTTTTAATTGTTGGTGGTTTTGGTTTAAGGCGGCCGCCTACCCTACGCTTCAAATGCGTTGCAGTGTGTTCCGAAACAGGTTTTTCCTACGAAAATATTCCACTTGTGCCAGTTGTGCCAACGTACGAAAAGAAAAACTTCAGACAAGGTCGGAACCTCATTGTTAAGACGCCACACTCATTAAAAACACAGTTTCTAAGCCCTCCAACATGGCTAAAAACGGCCTTTTCAGACTGTCGTACTTCAAAATGTACTAACCGGATGTATGTGAAACTCAGATTGCGACCTGCACTGAACTTAATTGCAGACTTTCCACCAATAAAATTATATGGTCCCGCTTAATGTCCCATAGTAAAAAACGTTCGGTGGGAACCTTGCACGCTAGTTCAGCGCTTGGCTCGTTGAGGCGACGACCTGATTGTTCCGTCGCTTAACAAAGATATCTCACTAGACTAACTGTGCAATGCGATCGAAAAATCATTAGATTTTGCACAAGTTGTCCTTAGTTTCGTCTATACACTCGTTCGTATAGGATACAACCGCAATTAGTTTTTAATTTGCTGAGATTGACGCCGTGTTACTGAAGAATACGTTCCTCGTTTCTTGCACGCTACTGGCTAGTCGGTTTACTTGCACCTGCCAGTATAATAGTTCAACGTACGAACACAGACTAAATAGTAATACAGTGTAGCGTTTTTAGATAGGGTTAAAGGATATTGTGGCTGTAAAAGCAATTACCCTCTTAAACACTACCCTACTTACTACAACACGGATCATGTGTCAAACTACTCAAATAATAAAATGGTATGAATAGTTTTGAAAAATTACCATTTTTAATTATATTAAGAGACAAAATATTAGGAATAGGGAAGAAAGAAATTAATT
>PNEQ01067561.1:100299-149253 GCA_003012365.1 Medauroidea extradentata | reverse complement strand
GTCGTGACCGATCAAAAGCCGCCGGAGGAAGCGCCTATTCTTTTCGTCGAAATAAACTATAAGTATCTACCTCTCGTGACGCAACCCGCAGTGCGTGAGTCCCTTAGGCCGATTTAAAAAGAAACTTCTTTGTTATTTTATTTCAATTAGAGCTAGCCGGGCATACTACAACATTACTTAATACGAACCCAATCATCCAACATTAATCACGTAAGAGACAGAGCAGCGACACCTCTTATCATAACCAAACGCGGGTCGCGAGCACAACCATCAACAAAACGTCGCAATATGATACTAAGAACTTCAGTAACAGAAAAACGTTGAAGAGAATTTAATTGTGTTCTTATATTCGTTACACAAATGACTGCCCTCTGATGATAATCTAGTGAACTCGGTGAACAGATCCTTCCAAATTTTGTAAAACCAGCAGAACGGTTCGTCACTATATTAAGGAATATCACGATAAGTGGTTGGTTTACAATTCTCTCATATTCATAAATGAAATTCAAATTTCTTTTTTTCATTATAATAGTTTTACAGCTTAAGTCATAAGTTGCCCTATGAGCTCCAGACGCCAAGTTATGAAACAAGACTGTAATCAAAAGAGAATTTAAAATGTTTTCTACAGTGCAATTTTCGTAGCCAATGAAATCGAACGTCTCACTCTACTTTACGTAAAATCCAGCTAAGTGTGTAGTTTGCTTTCCTACCACACGTGGGCTAGATTATTTCAACAAACTGACACCTTAATGATTTCAGCAATTAAAGTAACACTCACATTACTAAGTTTTTAATGACTGTGTTAAAACGCTTAGCAAGGCGTGGTTGTGTGTTCTACAGAACAAAATGTAATCTATCGTTTAGTATGGAAACCAAATAACGGTTTTTCAATCGACATACAAGATAAATTTGTCCATATATTGCTGTTATGTTACCCTGACTGTACTTCGCAGAAGGGTATTTATAGACCATTGCACAAGATCCGCTCTCTGACGTATCCAGTTTGTAGAACTAACTTAATACAAATAATAAATACTTTTTAAAAGTATCCCTTAACATATAGCTTATAACACTCCTGTTTTCATTTGCAAATTTTGTTGAACGTGTGGTAACGAGCTATCATTAGCTAATCGAATGAAAATAAGTAATTGGGATTATATTATCTTTTGATACATGTTGATTATTGAATGTTTGTTAAACTCGTAAAACTTGTAAAAAGTTATTTCGTCGAATGAAATTGTCACATTCGTAGATATATGCATAGTGCAACTTCACAATAAATTATTTCTGCCTTGTAAAATAGTAATTAAAATATTTAGTAAATAAATTGTGTACGTATATGAACATATATATGTATATATTAAAACGTAATGATAAATTTAATGAAATACGCAGTATCACTGCTAAAACAAGAAAATGCTGTTAAAGTATTGTTTACTGTGTGTACACTCTCTCTCTCCCTCTCTCTCTCTCTCTCTCTCTCATACTCACACACACCAACACACACGTATATATATATATATATATATATAAACTACCCCAACAATAATAATCTTGGGCACGGTACATCGCTAAAAATGGTCTCTTTACTTTGTCGGTTGCATCTCTCATGCAGGAACCATTCCCTTCACGTCCTCTTTCTGCAAATAAGTCTGTTCCTTTTATCGTCATATCAGATGTCTCCGTACCAGATGGTACTCGCCTGACCTATTTATCCTTCGCGTTCTCATCTTATTTCACATGTCTAAAAAAAAAAAAAAAACACACAAATACGGTTCACAAAACCTCGTGCTCAGGAATCTTTGAGCAGGCAACTTTTTATCGTAAATAATTTTTAACGTTTTCTTTAGGGAAATATTCAACTACAACTACCTGTTAAGGTTTGTTATAGCATTTATTTGTTTGGCGTTTTATGTACTATACATGCATATTATATGTATATATATATATATATATATATATATATATATATATATATATATATATATGAGTTAAGTCTCAATGCATTTTGTTTAAACGCTACATATGACGTGCAAGTAGATTCAGGGTGAATTTTTAAATTTATTTATGTTCGTTGTGTTCTGCAGCTTATAAGAACTCAAAACGTGCAAATGTTGACTTAAATGTACCATTATGGGAAAACTGGTTGAGCTAAATTATTTTCTTTAAGAGGATAATGTACTGCCACGTAACGTCTACAAAACTTACACTATCTCATAAAAATTTGATTGCACGTTTCTTTCCCACTTGAACACACTTACGTGCAGACCATAAACCTGTTCACACCCAATTCCAAATTCGCTGTGTGAAACTTGATGAAGCATTAACGTGTCACTTGGCTCTCTACAGGGGCAATGTGTTGTGATCTACTGCATACCGATTTTCCCTATGGGCAGTTCGGGATACAGTGAGCACTCAGAAAAGCACTGCTAAATTTCTGTTTTCAGCCAATTCGTATCTTTCCGCGCGTAAAGGCTAACGACGGGAAGTGTCTTACCTCTCTGGACACGTCTCTTGATGTTTGCACGTGTAAGATCAATTGTGCAGTCAGTAGGAACCTACACAGTTTGATAAAAACTGTTTATTGACTATAAAAAATTCAAATAAGACGATTTCAATTTATTTTATTTCAGTAGGGTTATATTTAAATAGGAAAAGACACGGAACTACATTATGTTAATTCATAAGGTAACTGTTGTTAATGTTGAATTATATGCAGTAATAGCTGGTGATTTTTTTTTCATAGGTAAAATCTTTAGTGCTCACTTTATCCAGAACGATCTAAACTTGTATTTGAGCGTGGAACGCCGGGAAGTTCTAATGGACTTACGGGGTTTTACGTTAGGCGTAACAAAGTTACATTAATCAAATACAAAATTATTAAATGGGATACCTTGTTGTAAGTGTTAAAAAAATTGTAAACTAATTTAATTTACATATTTTTTAATAAATTATGTAAACAAACATTTTTATACCACCTCTCATCCAGAAATTATTCATTTTTCATACTAGAAGTGACAAGTTACGTGAATTACTGACGATATTTATTTATAAAATCTTTACACTTTAGGATTCCGTGAGTATTTTTGTACTTAAATGTCACTGGGAGTAATTTTCCTTTCATAAAGTGTGAGAAATGTTTATAAAAAACGTATGAAATATATCCCAACGAATATAAAAGTGTCTGTAGGCGATGTCATGCGTGCTAAATTCGCCTCGTGCACATAGTTTAAATCGAGGAAACTGCCTGTGGTGTTATTTTGGTGAGGAAGATCGATGAGGCACCGTAGCTATCGTACACCGTATGCGAGCAATTTATAGCTGTTGGCAATGTTATATTTATAAGAGCTATTGTAGGTCAGAGTAATTTTAGGGACTGTTAAGCCTGCCGAGCAGCTTTATGACCACTTTTAAAATGTTCATGTTGGTACTACTATTAATTACCCATAATAAACGAAACAACAATGTATTTTAAGCGTGTGGTTCAGAGTGAATTTAATATATCAACACATATAAATTAGTGTGACATGTATTTGTAATTAATTTTTTTATTTATATGCCTTGAAATTTTTTTACGGAAGTTAAAAAATGAAGTTATTAAAATAGATATGGTAATTTCGTATTGCAAATTAAGGAAATTGTTACTAACAGTGCGACTCAAATTTCAAGCGATTTTTTTCTCAGAAGATTGAAAAACAGCTAAAATGTTTTTTTTTTACAAAAATTAAACAATTTTATATAAAAAAACACATCGTTTTACGCTAGGAATCTGTAAATAGGTGAAACAATAAGTATGGCGTAGTGTACAATTGTGAAAAATGAGGATGAAATTTGAAGAGGGGAGCACATATGTCAACTCACGAAACGTCCAGAAAAGTCGATCTTTAGAAATCTGCTGTGTTCTTTTGTGTCTAGATCGTTGTGTCGTTTAGTCTGTTGTTTGTGACGTTGTTGTTATACTGTCTTATATAGAACATTGTTTTCGTCCCAGTATGGTCTGTGCTGCCTTAATTGTGACGTCCTGAGTTTTACAGATTATTTTGTTCGGTGTTCCTTATGGGATCCTTCATGTTCTGTTGTTTAGGTTAATGGATGTGTTGACTACAACCAAACGGGCTTGTTTTCTCAATTTTTTTTCTTTTTTGTTTGGGTTTTTCTTAGTCTCATTCTAAGACTTCGGGGACGACATAATATTGCAATGGCTTATGTCCACAATAATGCAGCACGGTATTCTGTCCCATTGCAAGAAACATTCAAATAAAATAGGTATAGCTTTATTTTCGTTAGTTCTCTCAGCGATTATGATATGAAATATGAAATGTGTGTGTTCTGAAGCGGGCGTTCTGAAAGTGTGTGCGAGTACTAACATCCTCACAAACATCCAGATAAAGGCAGATGCAGCCAACAATTTCGTTGTCAGTACTTGTTACTACGAGTAGGTTATCTCTGTGGCTTCTCTAACGGACAGTACGTGCAGTTTACAGGTTTTCTGGTTTCCATATACCGGTGCCCTTGAGGCCACTGGCCTGTATTTACACTATTTTAGTTAAGTTTTATTTTTTTAAATCTTGAAAAGGAGGAGATATCGCATAACCGTTGCATACAAATGTTCGAAATTGTTTGTGATATGTAGCATATTTATTTATTTTCAAAATACAAGTTTTTATAATTTGGGCTTAGTTACTGGCTTTAAGGAAATTCAATTAACCAGAACTATGAAAACATACGTTTTTAAAAAATTAGGCTACTTAGTACAAACAGTTTCCAAAATTTCTATGTAACATTTTTGTGATATATGCTCCTTTTCAGGATTTAAAAAATTAAACTCGCAAAATCAGCATAAATATGAATCCGTGCCTTTAACACCGAGGTATTGAGCACTGCTGAGTATGATACGAAATAAATATGGATCTATAGCAGAATGCCAATGTAGTAGATTTCAGAACCCCAAGAAAACCCGATGGCCAAATTAAACGTCGGCCCATATTGCCCATATGCAAAAATCAGAAGATACCTCAACAAGAACCTAACCTAGATTGCTGTGGTGGAACAGAATTTTAAGCTTTTCGTACGAATAAAGAAATTGTCCCTCATCACATAAAAATTGAAATAAATTCAATAGTTGTTTGTCTGATAAACTTTCACCCAAAAAATTTCCCCAATTTCGCCATCACCATTCACGTCATCAATTAAAAAAAAAAAAAAAAAAATATGGCACGAAATACTCAGCATTTCACATTTTACAATGTTTGTTAGTTTTACATACTGTTTTGCTTAGAAGAGAAGGGATTTTTTTCGTTTTTGTTTTTCCGTCGAACAGGCCTTTATTAAAGTTTTGTTGTTTTTGTGACCAAAAATTAGAAAGTTAATTTTTTTCCGCTACAGTAGTTCGAAACTCGTAAAATTACTAGAAATGTATGTGCATATTTATAAAATTAGTTATTAAAATTTTATTAACGTACACAATTTTCAGCCTTAGTGTTTATTTACTTACTTTGGAATGAATTCTTTAAGTAACTAAAGAAAAAATTTAACATATTAATTCTTATTATCTACTAATGTATGATCTTATTCAAATAAATCCTTACTTAATTAATACTGATTTTAAATTAAGTTAAAAAGTAAGCGCCATGTAACACTATAGTGTTTAGAAATATTTGAGCCAATTAAAGTAATTCACGGTAAATTCGTACACATTCTCTAAACAGAGTATTCAAAATAATTATAAAATATTAAACTAACAAATTTAAAACATTTCTATTTATATAAGGCATTAAATAATACAAAATTGTAATACTTTCCTGTTTACCTTCACTAACGCTAATATAAATAAACATTTGTCGCCTTAAAAAAGGCAACGGAGAATGTAAAAACTACATTTCCCATATAAAACCCATTGCTTCTCTAAAACTAACTAAAGGAAACTTAATAAATTAGGTTCCATTTCCAAACTTGTTACAAGGATGGGGTATAAAACATATGCAACCATATGCGTGACCGTTTTAATCATAAGCAACCTTTTACTAAAATTTATTTAAATACGGCAAAATGCATAATTTCTTTTTTTCCAATTTGTTACAATCTGCTCAGTTGTTTATAAAACGTAATATGAATAATTTTCTAGGTATCGCACAGAGAAGGCCATCATCACAAAACAAGGGGGCTGTTCGTTAATTAAATATACATCACGTAGATAATTGCAACTGAGCAAGTGTTTAAAATCGTAGCGCAGTATTTTCATAACTTTAAAAAATTTCGTTTATTTTTCTAAGTTCATATAATTCGATTTATTTAAAAATTAGAACCTGACTTAGTAAAATTATTACACCGGACCTTGTGTAGCGTATCACTGTAAGTTTGTCGGTTTAGATTGGTAAGTTTTATTGTTAATTATTATGAGTCATTCCTAAAAAACTATTTTTAATTTCATGCTGAAAAATAATACTAATTATAATACCATTTCCTACCTCTGTGCTATACTTCGTACTGTCACTGAATATTTCTTAACAGAAATTAATTTAATTGTTTATGAGTATTTTTTCAGAATCGTAATAAATAAATATCTGACAATTTGATAACAAATTGCTGAAGATGCCAAAAATTTCAATAGCTTGTTTGGCGTGCTGAGTGCTAGTGTCAAAGGCTTCGCTAACAACTCGCACGTTTACAGATACACAAACGCTGGCAGCCAGGAAGAAGAATAAGTACATTTTTTTTATCTACCTCTGGAAGTACAAAAAAATTTGTCGTAACTAAAAACAAAATGTGGAAATCGACCGTGCCTAAACATTTCAGGTGAAATTTGATTATATTTTGGTATTCATCAAGCATTTGAAGCAAACGGCACTGTTTGGGTCGTAATTAATAAACAGCCATTAAAAAATAATTTTGGCTTTCTATATAGGAGAGCTTTGCAGAATGAAATCCTGTTCCATATGTTTTTGCGTGTAATTAATATGTCGTGGTGCGCTGCAGCGCGGAGTTGTATAAATTCCGCATGATACACTCAAATGAAGGTGGTGCCTCACGCCGCATAAATAAACATCTCTGGCTTTCTACGAGATTGAAATAATCCCTACGTGACAGCAGCATTCAGATAAATGTAGATTATTATTCTCCGAATGTTTACCGTGAAAACAGCTAACCATCCCCAGGCGAATTTCTGATACGGATGGTAAGCGACGTTTGTATTTATGTTTGATGAATATTTATTCTTGTGAGCTACGACTCATAAAACGTATTTCTAAATTTTCAGGGTAAAGTAATACATACACAATAAATACACAAAATCGAATTCTAGTTGTCTCGTTTCAACAAAAAATATACACTGAATTAAACATGAAGTTTTATGGTAGTTAAATTATATTTTTCTCAGAAAACTGTATCTAAGTTTTTGTTTAATATCTTGTAATTGCTTACTCGAAAGCTTATTTAAATTTATTATTATTTATACTCGCACATCGTTGAATAAAATGTACGGTAATACATAAAATGTAAATTCCTTGAATTGTAAAACGACATTACGCTTATTACGAACGACGTTGTTATGTAGGGTGTGTAATTGAACAATGATTCACATTTCTTCTTTCATGATATTGTACACCGTTTAGAGACACGATTTGAACAGCTCAGCAAATCGTTACCATTTATGAGCTGTTTTTGCACCTATGAGCAATACATTACGCAATAAGTGTATCAGCTGCCCCAATATCGATTCTATTAGACTGCATCTTATCATGGGATTTACACGACACATTTTAAAAAGACATTATATTTTGTCACGTTACGAATAAAATATTTACAATCATTACATACTTGTAGACGAATGTAACACAGGATTTTAATTTCATATCTAAAGTATAACATTTAAACCTAATTTTTGTAGGAATAAATTTAAATATTATAGGTTAAATTTCGTGCAAATTAAAAAAGTTACCAAACCTAAAATAATTAAATATTTTGTTCGTATCAGTAATTTTCGTGAAATTAAATTTTAAGTTCTAAATTTTTAAGCACTGTGTTTAATAACATAAAATATAAATTACTCAAGTTGTTGAAACTTTTATGCGGCCTTAGATATAAGTGTTATGACGTTTGCCTTGAGATGAAATAAGAACGGACTATAAGGTAAATTACTCTCTTCTATTAAAAAGAAATACAAATTAACAAAGCACTGATAATTGTATTTTTTCATAAACAGCAACCTAAATATTTCTATAACAAGCAGGTCTTATTAGTAACGAAAATGAGTAGTAAATATTTTAGGTCCAGTTTCTCCAGTTTCAGGAACAAACAGAAACGTACTTCACAGCGCGTATATATGAAATCCATAAAACGTATTGCGATGGGTAGGTATGTACTGTACATAACTAACACAAATAAACTTTATTTTGCAAATATATCACCCTCATCGTCACAATATAATAATAGTGAAAATATAGCAAAAAAAAATAACAATATATGACCTAAAATATGAATCAACGATACAAAAAAACCTTCATCAAAATTGTATTACGTACAGCAGTATTAAATACATAAATTTCACGAATAAGCCGCAAGAATAAAAAAATGCATTCCTTAGCAGAAAATAAGATTACTCTTGATACAGGCGCATAATTTTACCATATGTTATTATATATATATATATATATATATATATATATATATATATATATATATATATATATATATATATACTGTTTCTTTAGTCCAGCACTAAATCTGAAATGTATCTATTATGAGCTGACATTTCGTTCCACATCTCATTTATTCTCGCACGAAGGCTACAAAAATAACTTGCATATTTGCAAAGTTATACTTTTTTGTGTATTTAATTTGGAACGTAACTGGACAGAAATTGCAACTGCGGTATTCCACAGCAGCGTTCTAAAGACTCTGTCATAATAACCATTAACGTTTGAGTATGTATACATGTTTTCCACATATATAGCCGTATAATAATCTCGCCATGCGAACCCTGGGCTAAATTGGAGACGGAAATATCAGAGGGAAAATGTTGTAAGGTGACATTTTACGCACCCAATGTGGCAACAAATCACGAAATATGTCTCCTTTAACGCTCTCGATCCGCATGTTTCTTACTGGCCCAGTTCTGACCATTTTAATTTGGGCGCAGGTTCAAATTCTGAGTAGTCCAAACGTTTTTCTGCGTTTACTCGACGTTACATACATATAATAATACCTGAACGTAGATTACACAAAGGTGTCTAACTCCTTGCTGTTTTGCCACATTGTGTACAACATTTTACCACTAGCATTTTCGTTTCTATTTTAGCTCAGTAGTCACGTGATGTGCTTTCTGTACAGCCGTCTCGGGATACCCCATACATGACACACACTTTCTTTGCCATGAGAAACTTGATGTAGGAAAACAGTTTTTTTCTTTACAATGAATACCAGTAAATGTTTATTTTTTATGTAAATTAAACTATGTCTTAAAATAAATACCTTCGATAACGAATTTTTATGTTAATGTTGACGTTTTTCATTGTAATTTGTATGATAAAGAGATATGTACTATTTAGAATTTATTGGTTTGTGGACGTACGCCATTGCTCATGTTTTTGCTGATCAAACCTGTGTTGGATGACAAGTATATATATAAACTCACACAAAAATAGAAAAAAGCAATCCCAGAGGATTTCTGTCAGTTTTTTTTTAAATAATTGTTACTATTGACAGCAAAGAATTCTGGAGATAGAATTCAATCGAAGCTCGTGACAACAACACCCAGACACAGAATACAGACACAAATATAAGACCAGATTCCCAATATGAAAAACGATGGAAATAGACAAAAAAACAGTGAACAGTGGACAACAAACAGAAGACAATAGACAACACAAGTAAAACCAACGAAAAATGCAACGTTTCGGGGATTGCAATCCATCCATGTCTTCAGGCTAACCCTCCAGGTTATATAAGCCTCCATTTTCTAGCGAGCTTCATTCGCATCTTGGTGTTCTGACCAGCTGTGTCTCAGCCTGAAGACGGGGATAGATCGCAATCAACGAAACGTTGCATTTTTTTGTTGGTTTTTAACTTGTCTTGTGTTTGTTGTGCACTGTTCACTGTTTTTGTCTATTTACATCTTTTTTCATATTGAGAATCTGGTTCTATATTTGTGTCTGTATTCTGTGTCTGGGTGTTGTTGTCACGGTATTCGACTGAATTCTGTCTCCAGAATGCTTTGTTGTCTATAGTAACAATTATTTTAAAAAACTGACAGAAATCCTCTGGGATTGCTTTTTTTTTTTTTTTCTATTTTTGTGTGCGTTTTTATATATATATATATATATATATATATATATATATATATATTTCCTTGTTCGTGTTTCGTTATTTGTCATCCAACACAGGTTTGATCAGCAAAAACATGAGCAATGGCGTACGTCTACAAAGCGCAAAAATTCTAATTGTAAACTCACATTGCAACAAACATTTAAAAATCCCATGTACTATTTAGGTAAAAATCATATTTTAAAAATTATTTTACGTAGTTTTCGTGAGTACTAAAATTGAAATGATAATAGTGATTAAAGGAAAATCAAATTCTCTAAGCATTTCCTTGTTGTTGAGCACATTATCGCGTTACCACAAACCAAACAGCCGCAAAGATTTTTTTTTTTGCTTCGAAGAAAACGTATTTACTCTTCGCCAGCAGCAGTTTGTCTTCCACACGACTTAGCTTCCTGTTGTCTTCGCCGAAACAATGTCTAGTGCGTGGCGAACCCTCCCCTTACTTCCCACTCTTCTGGAAGATAAAACAATTGACGAAGATTAATAACATCTCCACTGGGAGCGGGGGCGGCTTTAAGACCAAGCGCTGAGGGTGAAGGTCTGAGAGCGAGGAAACCTCGATAAGAACGCTGTTGTGTGATGGAGTCAAGATTTGATGGTGCGTGAACAGATGGTCGAGAAGCAACGCTCATTACTTCTTTCAACACAGCATTTTCTTGCCTTGAGTTGTACAGACGTGTAAGATAAGAACGAAACATATCAATACAAAAATAATAAATCATAAAAGATGGGGTACCATCCCCTATACCCAGATAGCATGTAAGCTTGCGGCATGCCTGCAATTGACTTGGATTTAGGCTTGCTATTACAAGCCCTATTTGGTAAGTTTGATTCAAGCTTGAGTCAAGCCATTTTATTACAGTTGCAGCAGCCTTGAATCAAGCTTTCCTCGCAAGCTTGCTGCAGGCTTGTCGTGTGGAGACTAGTTAGCTGGATTCAAGCTTGATTCAAGCTGATGGCTTGACATGACAAGCTAGCCGCAAGCTTACAGACTTGTCATGGCAAGCTTGATTCAATTTTGAATCAATCTTACTTTGCTATCAGGGTAGCCGTCACGGACTTTCTTGCAGAAACAGATGTAGCAATTGATTGAAAATATATAACTTAATTTAGATTTATAGTACGTATATGCACATTATCTCTGCTGACGTAAAAGTTATATCTATACACACACACATATATACAGGGTGAGTCGGGAGGAAAAGGCAATATTCTAGGACGTGATAGTACTAGTCATTGTGATCAAATAAGTTCATATGAACATGGGGTCAATATGTGACGATTATCGAGACAGCCTCGTTTGAATGAGAAACACTGAAAACCTGTAAACGTATCTTATTGTGCTATTTTTGTGATTTTGTGTTCTCGTTTCAGTGACAGAGATTGTAATAAATTCTGAATCATACACATTTCTCTTTGCAATTCAATTTATGTAAAGTTGGCAATGGGTTACCTTGGAAACATGATAGTAACAGCTTCATTGATTATTTTGTGGACCGTGGACTTGAACGCTATTATTTAAATTGCTGTGTCTACCTTTCTACATTTGTTGTGTGACGCCAACAGTGTGAACCGGATAGTTCAAGACGCCACACATCTACACAAATGCAGAGTATGTAGACATGCTGATTGTTTATGGCTTCTGCAAGTGTAGTTCCACTGCACCTGTGGATGAGGACTGCCACCGTTTTCCCACGCGAAGAATTCCTGACCGAAGAGTGTTTTCCAGGGTTTTTAATACATTGTGGAAGAGTGGTTCGCTTCCTAGTGCTCGAGTGAGTTCGAAAAATACACGATAAAGTAACAATATAGGTAATATGCAATTTGCTTAGTTTATTTTAACCTCCTTGTCACTGAAACGAGAACACCAAAGCACAAAAATAGAACAACTAGATACGTTTAGTTTTTCAGTGTTTCTCATTCAAACGAGGCTATCTCGATAATTACATATTGACCTCATGTACACATGAACATTTTTGATCAAAATGACTAGTTATATCACGGCCTAGTATATATATATATATGTATGTGAGTGTGTGTTTGTGTTGGTGTGTGTGTGTGTGTGTCGATGTACGTTACACGGTAAATCAGTGCCAGGAGTTTTTCGCTGGTTAATTCACCGAATTCCAGTGCGCATTATGAAGTGCCGATATCTGTGGTATAGGCGCTATCAGCCGGTTATTGGATTTACGAGACTCGTACATAGAACGCGGGCGGATCTTTTGTCTAATTTGGGAATTTTTTTTTGTTCGTTCTTCATTCTTTCGTGTTTGTATGCAGCTATAGTTTGCTCGGGATAAAGTGAGCACAATTTATATTCTGACTCCTCTATTTTTCATTCTGATGTTTGTATTTTCCAGCCACATTTAAGAACGAAACGCTTCATAACAATAAAAGTGTAGCCTATATATTGTGTCGTATTCGAAAGATTATTTTGAGACATCAATAAAATACTTATCAATTATTATTGTAGCTGAGAAGCTCACTTTGTCGCAAAACCACCAATGCTAATTGTCCAAAGGCTACATGACATACTTCTGGCAATTGCTGCCATATTACAGGATAGCGCAGCTCGGGTTCGCCTCAATATGCCATTTCCTTCATTTCACACTGACATATCTGTATAGATATATTCAAATAAATTTGTCACATTTATAGTACTGAACGTATTTTCTCATATTCAACCAATTAAAAGATTATGCTTGCACCAGACGTCCGTGATAATTTTTTTAAACAAAATGTAGTATAAAAATATAATTGAACTGTATGTCAGCGCTAAATTAACACCGCCAAGTTCTTAGAAATATGAAACTTTATAACTCAAAATTATTATTATGGTACCCGAATTCCACAATATAATAATTATAAACCAGGCTGAAGAATACAAGAGTACACGTTTTAGTGTTTGCTAATGCGTTTCGAATTATTTACTTATTCCACATAATGTTAAAATCTAAGTAAATAATAGAGGAGTTTACGTATGTCGTTATATTTGTCGAATGTTACTTCACGGACTCTCGTGGATGGATACACTTGTTAAAAATGTAAGTACCAACAGTGCCGCATATTTGTAAATTTTACTGCGACTCGACATTTGAGAGTGATCCAATGAAACCACTTGTAGCTTTCGACATATCTTTCTTCTTTTACTCACGAGACAGTTGAATATAATATAAGTACTTTTTCGTTGTATGTTACAGAGAAAAAAATCCCGAAGAAAATATTGCTTGTGACATCCGTTACTTTAGCCTGTTATTTATTGAAACACAAAAACAGATTTTTGTGTGCTTTTTCGAAAATACCTCATCGCAAGTCCGCCGTGGTTGGCTGGAGCACTCGCCTCCCACCAAATATATCTGGACTCGATTCCCGGCGGGGTCAGTCTCCGGATTATCGCATGTGGGAATCGTGCCGTACGATGCCGTTAGTCGGCAAGTTTTCTCGGGGATCTCCCGTTTCTCCAGCCCTCTTATTCCGGCCCTGCTCCATACTCACCTCATGTCACCCCTCACCAGCGCTGAATAACTCGATGTTATGCGCTGAACGAAAACTCTCTTTCACTTTCTCATTCATGTAGACATTCTCTATTTGAAAATTTCTACCAGTTAAACCAGTTAATTTCTTTACTCAGTGTTACCTTATGTGGGAAATTTTTTTTTTTTCGAAATGTCCCTTTCACCCCATGTGTCCAAAGTCACTCCCGATTACGGAACTGGTACAAAACTAGATTGTTGGACATCGCCTTGCAAAACAATAAAGTAACCTTCTGTCGATTATAGGACCTATTTCATAAGGGAATTGTATTTGTTTTGCTTTAAGCAACCCTCCCACCATAAATTTATAAAAGTATTTAAGTATCAACCTGTTAACCTATACTTTATTTATGAATTATTTTCAGACCGTTTACTCAGATCTAAGTAAGTTATTTACGCTTTTCGATACTTTTCCACTTTTTTTTCGCAAAATGATTTAACAAATACTTATAAAACCATTAATTTCCTCCCCATGTCTTATCCCTTCATTAGAAACAACTGTTTTCTGGATAACTTTCTGCGAAGGTCACACTGACTGAAAATTAAATTACTGTAACGAAACATATGTAAATGTTAATAATTAACATAGCATTTCAATAAGTTCGTTAAAAATTACCACTGACGCGATCAGTGTAAATTTTGAATGCAAATTCTCAAATATTTACTACCTTTTCTCTTAGGATAAACTAAAATCAAGAAAATTACACATTCTCGCATAATTCATACAGTTATTCAGCCAAACGGTAAAAACAATGGTGGGTTATACGACAACTTTAGAGCGATAGAGAATTGAATTAAACAAAGACGGTGGTGTTTCATCGGTACTACACATCCAAGTGAACACGCAGCCCTAAAACTCCCCCAGCCCCCTGAAACAACATACACGCTAACAATAACCGCGATTTCACTGAAAAACACAGTCATAATTCATGAGACAAGCTTAAAAAGAAACTGACAGACAATGAAGCCTGGTTTGGTTACCAACCCAAAAAAATTAAAATAAAACACATCTGGGTAGTCAGTCAGCTGGGTGTTTATAGGATGATAAAACCTTTTTTTTTTATCTATCTTTGTCTCCGTCCCTCCCTCTTTCTCTAACCCTTCCTTTCTCTATCTCTCTACCTCTCTTCCCATCCTGTACCATAAGGCCAACAATCTTTAAGGATTGCCAAATACAGCTTACGTGCTTCAACTGGCCATGAGAGACACAACTGCATTAAACAAAATGTGAACTGTGCGTAATCCCACTGCTTTTATTTCGACAGCGTTGCCTTCCAACTCACTCTATGTGAAGAGGCATTGGCAACAATGTGTTAGTCATATTAACAAAAAGTAAATTTAAGAAACCGGTTTTTAATTCTAACTCGTCATATGTATTTTACGTCTTCCGGAGTATACTGCCATCCGTAGAGGTGAAATGAGAGCACCAATAATTCTCAATTTCCTCGCTGGCTGAAAAATTACTGTTGTATGGTATACGATAGTAGGAAATACGCTAAAGAGAAAAATATAATTGAATCAATGGAGCAAGACAAAGATAAAATAAAAATACGTCATATCAAGACCATGCTTAGCGTTTAAGGTAAATTATGGATAATCTATTTAGACAATAACAAGTACTGAATGTTTCTTTTCTGGCTTACTGAACTCGCCGAGAACTGCTCTCGTAGGGCGTGCAGCAAAAAGAACGATCTTAACTCCTTCAATAGAAGTCGTCGCTAACGTCTAATACTCTTGGGTGCCTACTGCCCCCTCTCTTTGATTATAATCCAAATATTCAGCAATAATCGACTCATGGCGAAACATATCACGGGTTGCCTACCACTGTATCATCCGAAACGAATAGCTGAAATTTAATCTGGAGACCTTAGTTTTCCCTCGACAACCGCGGCCAAAATTCCTCGACCCATCTCCTCTTTCGCGGCTCTTTTCTGTCTTGGTGGGAAACCACCCTTCCAGACCAGTGGTTACGAGAGGTGCCCCCGACCAATCAGCGACGAATATCCTCCGAAGCCTCGCCCTTAAGGTCTCGCTCATTAGTTTTGCAGTGGTTTCGAAAATATTTGTTTTAAACTCAAATTAATACATGTATCAAAAATTCATTCTTACAGTTTTAACACTTATATATCATTGTTTGTATTTGAATTTTTCTTCTGTAATACACCAAACGGAATTTTGTCTTGAAAAATTACATGTTTTGCTGTCAAAATAAGGCAAAATGAAGCAAACCATTTTTTTTGCTAGCAAACGGTACATTATTAAAAAAACGCTCTGGCAAAATTGTGTATCGTATGGTTACACAGTCTTAAATTTTCAAAACATTTGCTTATAAAATATTCGAGATATTTGCAACTGCAAGAAATAAATGGAATACCATGGCCTTAAAGAGCAGATTTCGTGTGAATTCACTTCGCCTACTTTTATTTTCCAGTTACATTTGAATTTAATTTAAAATGCGTTTTCGTACAACTTTAACATAACCTCAAATTTAATTCTGTATTTCTTATTTTCACTTAAACTATTTAACGTAGTATCCCATTCCTCTGTATTTCCGTGCCAGCCTATTCTCCGGAGGAGAAGGAACATAGGAGAAGGGAAGGCTACCGGTCTCCCTCTCTGTACCTGCAACGTTGAGGATAAAAACGTATGTGATTTAACATTTATTGAAATAAAATCTGCCACTGCGGATCTATTGAATAAACAATTGCAGATTTCTTTTCGTTTGGCAATGCTGAATAGATTCGAAGGTCACAAGCCATATTTGTCTTAACGTTATATCTAATAATTATTATACATTCTCAATCTATATATATTTTTTAATTGATGCCTACTCTTATACTAAGGCACATTTCAGGATGTTCAGACACCCTTCAGCTCACCACTTCAGTTTTATGTGCAACGGGCGTCAGCTCTCAGAGATCCAAATAAAGTAATATTTGTAATTAACATTTGTACTTTGAGTGGGTTTTGCGTTTCTAACGATGAAAATTCGATTTTATATTATGTTTGCGTATAAAATACAGAATTTTTTTTACTGAAACAAAAGTGAAATATAGTAATATTTTAATGTGTAAAAAGCATGTTTACAATAAAATATAGGCCTACTTAAATTTTTGTACAATTTTTTTACGCAAGAAGGTTTAAGACAGCTATTAAATTAGTATATTGATTTAATACAAACAGAAAAGTAAGGCCAAATAATTTACAATGGTTTAAAAACATGTTTTGTTTGTAAATTTGTTTAAATATAAAGTACATTAAATACAAAAACTTTGGAACGTCATGAATTTAAATAAACTCGCATAAAAATGTGATTTGTTTTGCGAAATTAATAATTTTTTTGTATTCAAAGTACTGAGCGATTTAAACGCACTGTTCTACGAGAAGGAAAATAAAACATTTCAGAGAAGGGTTATTTTATATGTTTATAAACGTTGCAGACACTATTTTTATGTCTTCTAATATAGCTAAAATTGGCATTTATTGCATGTAAAATCAAGGAAACACGCGTTTACATGGCTGCGTCATTGACTCTGTTATCATTCCTTCTTTTCTGAGTGGCTAGAACAATCGCTTCCCACCAATGCGATCCGTGTTCGTTTCCCGGCGGGGTCGTTCCCGTGTTTATGTAAGTAGGTATCGTGCCGGACGATGCCGCTGGCCGGCGGGTTTTTGTCAGGAATCTCCCGTTTTCCCTACCCCTTCATTCCGGCGCCGTTACATACTCACATCATGTTACCACTCTCTAGCGCTAAAGACCTCGATGTTTAGTGCTGACCAGAATCTCTTTTATTCGTTTCTGAGAATAAACATTGTTTTAAAACTACTCCCAGCAGGCGGCGTTGTTAAGCTAATTCGAAATTCCAAACAGTTGAATCAATTGTGATTAAAGTAATTCAATCTTTATTTCTTAGGTGAGCAGAGATAAACATTTGAATTAAAATCACAAAATCGTCTACGTATACAAACTTCGGCAAGTAAAGTGTTGACCTTATATGCGAGTTATGTAGACGTTAGCCAACAACAGCTCGTGTAAGTTGTTAAGACGAGTCCTAATGGTGAAATAAATACGCAAGTTTAAATTTATGTGCTTAGGTATTGTATTTTGTTAGAGAACAACTTTGTCCTAAATTTACGCGTGTTCCCAAGGTCTGATCGTGTTCCCATTATACGAGTTTCAAAGTGGAGATAATTATTACTAAGGGGCGGGTCACCGAAAATGTTGTTTTAGTAATTTTTAATTTTGTACAAGATATGGTTTGTTTTGTAGACTATATATTGTGAGTATTGATTACACCAGTGAAAATTTTTGGCACTCACGGTTTTTGTATAATAACATGTAAAAGTCCAAATTTTATAAAAATGTTTTTGTTCAACAAAAGAAGAACTGACAATGAAATACTTTATTCTCACGAATAGTGTCACGTACTACATCATGATATGTAGATAAAAAAGCAATGAATTTAATTTAATATTTTTGTTTTCGAAAATCTGTTAAATTTTAAATAACACATTACCAATATTCAAAAATTTTGGAGTTTTATACGCATGTTGACGTACCTTTCGACAATGTTCTTTAGTGTGAATTATTTAATTTATGTAAATCAGTAGATTTCCTTTCTCGTAAAAACCATTCAATGCAAATTTGTTCTTTAAAATTTCAGTATGCAAAAACAATAGAAACCTAAAAATTTTCACTGCTGTAAAAAACGTTACTATGTATGACTTACAAGCAAACCATCCCATACAATATTTTGGTTTTTAACAATATAAATTTTTTTGTGAACTATCCCTTTAAAGTAGAAAATATAAAGACCATAGTTTTCTCTGATTCCATCGCTGTATTTTTCCAAGATTCTCTCAGGAGTTATACATCAAACTACTTCAAATTTACAGAATTTGCAGAATTCATTAATATGTATATCCATCGTTCTATGATGGGTAAACATAAGACACAGAACCATGGTTATACGTTTCATTAAGTGTAGAAATTACGTACATAAACATATAGTTGAGGATTCCCGGAGGTAAAGAAACCCCCTTAGTTCAGAAGGAAGAATAACAGCGCAGATATTTCTCTGGGGCCGGCGGGTAGCGAGTTAATCTCGTTCTCATCTGTGAACCAGTGAAATGATTCAAGCGGAGGATGAAAGAGCCGCGAGGAGTAAGTTGTTCGCGACGAGATATTACAAAGTTTATTGCTGTGATACGCCCTCGAGCTGGCCTTGATCTTGTACACCCCGCTGCGTCGGCAAACTTGGCAACCAGGTGAATAGAGGATTGTTTGCCTAACTACAAGGCAAGTTCATATATGTATAAGGAAGAAACATTATAATATATACTGAAATAATTTTCCAGCATATTAGTTAGCAATTTTTGTGACACTTCAAGTTAAATATTCCACTGATACAAAATAAAAATAATTGCGAAACGTACAAAAAGCTACAGTTCTTCTCAACCCCCTCCCCCTCGTTTAGTTTCGGAATTTAGGAGCCTCCTGAAAGTTATCAAAAATAGTTCACTTTACCGAATCTTATAAAATGTATGGATTGTAATACCAAATAAGTAAAATATTGATGCCTATTCAACTTAAACTGTTTGCTTTCCTGTGACTGTTTAGCATAATGTGAGACACAAAATACGTCGGAAATAAAGCCAACTCTGGTTGGCTTGTCTTTTGCGTCATCGTCTCTACGAGCAATTACTCAAAAAGCCTTTCCGTATGCAACTCGGCTGAATTTGGCTTAAAGCGGTGACGCCATATTTCTCAAAGGTCAGATTATACAGATACACGCACGACTCGTAGTAAAATATAGCTCTCCACAATCTGAATGGAAAAATTTACTGTTAAAAATTACTATAAAAGTAATTTCAAATATTTTTGCTCGCTCAGATTATAAGTTACCTAAACGTAAAATGTGAAGTTGTTAGACTGGCATGAATTTTAAGACGGGCCACAGACCGCATGTTAAATATACAACTTATTAGACTAATCATAGCAGCATTACTTATTCAGATTAAAATATATATATATATATTATAGAGCTTCAGCATTGGTATATGTCGGACATTTTTACATATGCGTTACCAGCTGTACCTATCTGAAAATGTGAGAATCTGGTTCATAGAATACAATAATTTTTTTTTACTAATTGCGTTTTCAGTATTGGTCAGATGAAATAGATAACAAACTTTTTAGCAATTTTGTGTATTTTAATTATGTGTTTCTTTAGAACCTTTATATCCTTCACCTTAATTTCTATTCGTAGTTAGAAGACACCATGTAGGCATGCGGTGTAGTTTTATAGTAAACCGGTATTTGTATAACGCTATACATATTTCATTACCAAAACAGTAACCTGAAATTCGGATAAAAGGCAGATGTTCTCAATTTTATGGGACTGTACATATGTCATTATTACGTTACGACTATCAGTTAAGCTTCTGTAAAATAGCAGTATATTTGTTCACCCCTGGCAAGAAAGTCTTCTAAGGGTTTTCATTTTGCTGCATGGGGAGTACATCAGATGAATAAACGACTGGTTAGTGTGAGTCGAGAAGATGGAATCAAATAAAGGGTAGGGCAAATACTTTTGATGAAACTGTCATTTCGTTTATGATAGTAAATAAATAAAAATATAAAAAACGACGTCAAACTGAAACCTTGATAAAATTCAGAGCATTCTTCATCCATTTTCTTGGGTGGAAAAAAGTAAGTCAGTGAAATGATACCCTCCTAAGAAAGTTCAGAAATGTTACATATTTGTCTGTTTTATCTCTGCCCAAAGAATTTCCTACGTAGAACTAAGTCGGCATGTCGAATAGGATTTTAACTCTTCTGTAATTTTTCTGTGTACGTTCATATCTACAGTGGACCGTCAAAAGCCGCAAGAAACACATTAGGATATAGCCAAATACGCAATATGTCTTATATATATGTGTATATATATATATATATATATACACACACAGTTATTTTTAAATTTGTGTAGGTATTTGTTAGTCTCTTCATATTACAAGTGCAAATTTTGACAATTTTTGTAACGGTTATGTAACGGAAAGTTTTTCAAAACTTAGTTTTCGCTTTTTTACTATAATGTTTCTGTCGATGTTTTGTCCAGACGTAGCATTGAGATAAGAATTTATAGCACAATGGAACATACTCAATATTAAAAATATCACATAATCATTAGAAAACGTAATTGAAATAAACGAAAAAATAAACGTTAAATAACAGCACAGGTATAGAAATTACTACAAACTATAACTTTAATTTGTTAGACTTACAAAATTTTAACATGTTGATATTTACGTGTGCATATTTAAATATTATATCCATTGCTGACATCAGATGCGCTTCCCTCTGCGAAAATGAAAGAGAAGTAATTTGGATAAACGTTCGAATTATATGTCTTTCTTAAACTAAAAATGAAGACACTTCCAACTCGTGAATACGTTACTACATATGGTTTTGCTGCTGCACTTCTACTTAGGGTGAGTTAGAACAGTGTGTGTTAAGTTTACTTGGTGATAGCTCATGAAATTTAATTATAAAATTGGTTTTGCGAAGCTAATTACAGTGGGTGCAATGCTACCCTGAATATCAGCTGTAATTTGTAATGTCATTAAACATTAGATAAAGAAGCAAAACACTCTTAAAAGAGTAAAAACTATGAAAGACCAAGTGTTATTCATTTTATTTTAAGATACAAAGACTTTAAATTGATTTTCTGGATACCATTTTTCCTACTATAATTTACTTTACGGCAAATATAACAAAACATTTTTACTTAATTTGTCACAACATATTACCAAGCAAAATTATTACACCCCGTCCTGAATCATCCTTTATGGATAGTTAGTGGACTAAAATAGCTTATTTACTATTCTACTTCCGCACTTATTAACTTATTAACGCAAAATAGGGACGGCAACTGCAGTAATTTTCATGAAATATTTTCTTCGCCAATGGCCAGAATGCAAAACTAGATTGCTATTGTTCTTGCCACTGAAGTATTTGCCTAAAATAAATACTTAACCTTGAATCTACAGACCAAATTCTACATTTACGTACTGCCTATAGGCATAAAACGTTTCTTTTTTACTGTAATATTTTGTCAACAATTAGCGGATGAACCCTATTGACGACTGAAAATGTTCGGAAAAGAATAAATTTACAGCGAATTGTGTTGGAAAAATTGCGTTCCTAACAAACATGAACTATTACAAAGAGGACAGACATCGTACCCTAAAAGTGTTTAAAATTATTAAACAAAAAAAGCAAAGTGTTTTGAATAAATTAGAATATTATTCGTGGTGAACAGAGTTCAAATATTTGATACAAACGTGTACATAAATGTTGTATGATTTTGACAGCTAATTAATCAACAAAACTGTAAATTTGTAAATTGTCTGTATTTTAAATAAGTTATGCTATTAGAAACACAACCCACAAGAGTTTAATATATAGGCTTATGTAAACTGTATGTAGATTTTTAAAGGTTTCTTGCAATAGGAGTTTACGATTAAATTTTTTTCTTTGTTGTCTAATATAACTTTTATTTTTAAAAAATTGACAGAATTCGTCTGGAATTGCTACTTTTAACGTTTTCGTACTTTGTCATTCAACACAGGTTTAATCAGCTAAACATGAGCAATGGCGTATGTCCACAATCCAATTAAATTTAAATTGTATGTAGCTGTAATTGAATCAGAACATTTTTGAAGATGTTACATTATGGCAAAATAATGTCTACCTTAATAAATTCAAGTAAATATACACGACACTCAGATGCTGCCTTGAGTAATTTAATAATTTATTTAATTTAACGTTAAATAGTTGTTACATTTCCTACACAATTATGATATTACTTGCAAAGTTGAACTGTTAATATACTTAACTGCATATTTTTTCCATGGAAATTACAGTAAACACAAAAGATAAATGTTTACTTACTCCAAAGCAAACATTTTGTAATCTTTTTCATGCAAAGAAGTAAAGTACCAGTTCCTTTTACGAATCGCAGACATTTGTGTATTTCACTTTTGAAGACTATGTTAATACACACATTGAAAAGTACATTTTGGTTAAAACAAGGCCGAGTGACATCAGTACTAATGCTGTTTAATTGATACATTACCTGAACGCAGAACAACCATAGATATGTGCCCAAGATATAAAGCAAGACAAAAACACGTCAATTAAATGAGGTAAACATTTTCTTAGATATTGACATGTAATAAGGCCGCAAAAGTTGCCCCTACTTTTTGAATCCACAAAATTCTATTAAAAAAATTTAAATTCATAAGTTAGCCTATACAAAATTTTGCTTATTTGTATTTAGCCTCACATGATTTATGTCAAGTTTACTACTATGAGCACTGTATAATTCAGCTACTGTAGGCTAAATTATCGTCTGATATAAATCAAGGCAAATAATGCGACGGTTATGAACTATCAGCAATGGCCGATTCCACCCCCGGTTCTTGTCTGCCAGAATCAATTGAAGAGTGGAATCTCTAAAGGACGTAAGTGCCAAAACAATGTTCCCGAAAAAAAAAAAACAGAATTATAAGAGTCCGCATACATGAAAGGGCGCGATATTTATTAAGAACATGATTATACTTTTAAATATGTAACAATTCATTACCGCTAGGATATTTTAAGTAACAAAATGAATTTGTCAAATTTGGCACTTAGCTCATTCAGATTTTCTACTTCACAACGATTCTTTCTCTAACGTCAGTGACTGCCTACTTACCTGTAGGTTTCCTCAGTTTCGTGAAAATCAAGGTATTCCCACATAGAGTCTTTTGTAGGCTTGCATGAAGTGTGCTAGCCTCTTCACCTCAGCCTTAATACAACTCGCAAAGACTTGGGCGTTTCCAAAATGCCACGAGACGCGTCATTAAGTGCACACTTAAGCCCCGCCGTAATCTTGTTACTCTCGTCGCCTTCATTTGTACCGACCCCGCCGAGCGATCGCAGCTGCTTACTTATCCCTACCGTCGCCTTTCAGTTGATTCTTTCACTGATTCCCCCGCCTGTCTTTCTTGATTATGCTGCCCTGACGTTTCTGCTGCTTTCGTCCGAAGTTGCCGTTGGGTTACGTCTGCCTGGCACCATCACGGAAGGCATAAGTTTGTAGATGAAACATGTTTTGTATGCTTTAGAGAATATTGTACAGTTTAGAGAAATGTCATCTAAAATAGCTTGATAAAAATACCTACCTTATAGTGTGTTTGGGAAGATAATACATTTTCTAACAGAAATATAATAATATTATTTCCGAGTTTCTTGTATAATTTTACAAACTGATGTGATGTTTTGCGTGGACGCCATTGTCAAAAAATTAAAATTTCAGTCCAAGTATGTCTTTAAGTTAATAGTATGTTGTAAATCAATCATTTTTAATGAATACTCACTTACTGTTTTAATCAACAATTTAACTAAAAATATTCGATACTGAAATATTAGCGGACCACTTAACTAATTAAAACATATTGCCATTGTGATGTCGAGGACATATACTTGGAGTAAAAATTTTAACACATTGGCTTTATTTTACTGTAGGTATACCAAAATGAAATAAACATAGATAGTTGTAGTTATAGTTAAATTATAAACTTATTTTAAAATCTTTCCCATCAAGATATGGCTTATTTTTGACTATTTATTCACGGAACAACAACAAATTTGGACGTTAAAGAAATGTTTGTGGCTGGAGAAATTTAATATCGTTGCCTGGCTGGACTTGTTTTGCCCATCCGAGGCTGGGAAGTGTGGAAGCACTAAGGGCGGCACAGGCACGCACATCACGCCTAACCTCAGACTCTTGGTACAATATTCATGACGATACGCTCCTCAAGACGTCATTCAGGTAAGGGTCTACAGTAGTTTTCACCACCGTGTTTTCACTTTTATATTAATACCAGATATTTTTTTTCTTATTTTAGACATGAAATGTGACGAATATTTGCTTTTATTAATTATTTTTATCTCTTATAGTTATCGCGTAATCACTTGTCAAAGTTAAAAATTACACGTTTCAGTTTTAATGACGATACTAAAACCAACACACATATTAAACTGAAACAAGAAGTTACCAGCATAACTGATAAGCCTACTTTACCCAAAGTGGGTGAAATTTAACTCTAAATGTTCAATTCCATTACATAATCTAGGAATATCAACTAAAAATTATCATTTAAACGTATCACACAAAAATATACTAAAGATAAGTCAGCTTGCTAAGTAATATGTGAGTTCCCAGTTTAATAAAAATTGGGAAAATAAATTTCTGAGATACCTTTTTATTGTAAAGATAAAAACTAGTCGCCATTTTCTGAATATTACAAAATAATGAACGAGATACGCAAAAGTCAAGGCAGCTTTGGTACCTACCAAGTTTGATAAATACTTCCGAAAATATTTTTTCAGAGAAGTCAAGTTAGGAAAAAATTATGAAAGTAGCTACCATTAGTAAAGTATGGAAACAGAATGAACGAAATACAAAAAAAGTAGAATTAACTTTGTATGCAGTATACGTTTACCATGTTTGATAAAATTCAGAAAGATATTTCTTAAGATATGTAATACTATACTAAAAACACGAAAATTGCCGCCATTTTCAGTATGATCATGGAGTGTACAAAATATACAAAAGCCAAGTCAGTTTTGAATGCAGTATATGTGTACAAGGTTTGATGGCATTCAGAAAAATATTTCCTAAGATGTGTGGGACTACGCTAAAATATACAAATCTATGCCATTTTAAAAATATTGACACAAAATGAACGAAATAAGCAACAGTTAAGTCAGCTTTGCATGTAGTACATGTGTACTAAGCTTCGTGAAATTCTGAAAAATGTTTCCTAAGAAATTTAATGCTACGCTGAAAATATACAAATTGCAGACATTTTGAAAATATAAACACAATATGAACGGAATACACTAAAGAAAAGTCAGCTTTGTATGCGGTATACGAGTATTCAGTTTGATGAAATTTTGAAAAATATTTCCTAAGATATGGGATAGGCCTACTACGCTTAAAAAATATATAAATGGCCACCATTGTGAAAATATGAACACAGGCTAAACGAAACACACACAATTCGAGTCAGTTTTGTATGCAATATATGTGCACCAAGATTGGTCAAATTCTGAAAAATACTTTCTAAGATACGTAAAACTATGCTAAAAGATAAAAGTGGCCGCCATTAAAAAATTGAGCGTAGGATGAATGAAATACACTACAGTAAAGTAATTTTTGGTGAAATTGTAAAAATTAATATTTCCTAAGATATCGAATACTATTCTAAAATTTAAAAAAAAATGACCATCATTTTGAAAATATGAACATTGGATGAACTATATTCACAACCGTCCAGTGAAATTTGTATGTAGTATACGTGTTCCAAGTAAGGTGAAATTATGAAAAATATATATGATATGCAATACTATGCTAAACATATAAAATGGCCGTTATTATGTGATCATAAGCACAGAATATACGAAATTCACAAAACTCAGGTCAGATTTGAATATAATGTATGTGTACCGAATTTGATAAAATTCCAATGTACAAGTTCCTTGGGTATGAACTTTATCGAAAAATATTAAAATGGCCGCAATTTTGAAAATACGAATGTGTGTAAATGAATAATTATATAAACGTCAAGCCAGAATACAAAGTACTATATGTGTACAAAGTTGAATGAAATTCGGTTCACTAGTTCAAAAGTTATTAAGTAGCTGGGGACACCCCCCCTACACACACGCACAGACAGAAAGGTGATCTCATAAGCCTACTTTTCCCATTCTACGGCCTAGGCAGCTACATTAAAAGAGCGTGACGTACAGAAAAAACTGTTCACATTAATATAAATCGACAATATTTTGGAAAGCCCAAGTGAAGGTTCATGTTACTAAAACTTCTTTAACTATATTTCCCTAAGTGTAATGCTGTTACTTTGGCAAGAATATTTTCGCCTCATTTGCGCTGGCATCAGTAAGTTGTCAAAAATGTGTTAGGCCTATAATTTCCTCTTTTAAAAAAATTGACGGAGAGGTCCTTCCTGTTGATTGATTTTATTATTTGTGTAATGAAAATGTGAAAAAAACTTTGTTTCTCAGTACAAATTATAAACCAAGAGGTTTATCGTTTAAACCAATATAGTTAAAATTGATTGTGCTACCATTATGCGTTATAATTTACCAGTTACCGATGTAATATGCCAATATCTGCGGAAATTGTTCCTTGACAAATTCGTCCTTATGCACTGTGAAACTAGAAATGAGGGATGTGGTACTTTGATTGGCCTGACAGGTGTTCGCATTTGTGTGCACCCTGAATCACTTCATTTTTTACTATAAAAATGTAGTTGGAAGAAAATTAACCCCTGCAAAGTATTGGAACAAACTCTGTGTTAGTTTAAAGTACTCGGTAGTAATAACAAAATTGCGTTACATTTAATATTATTTAATATATATATATTTAATATTATTTAATATATATATATATATATATAGCAAGGAAAAGTTCTTTTTAACAACCCTTAAGTTAAAACATTTACTATTTTTTTTAGAAAAAAAATTGTTCTCAACGGAAAATTTGTTGTATAGTAAGACTGATTTAACGCAATCTCAAATATATGTTTTCTTCGATTTAAAGAAATCGTTTTATTGACTGCAGGGCGTTAAATTCCGTATGCTCTTTTATTATTATTAATAATATTTAATATTTAAGTCCTCGCCTGGCACACAGCTGATTTTGTAGCGTGCTATGCATATTATTTTTTACCATCAACAACTAAAAGTTATTCCAATACGTAAATCTATAAAAAATAACCACATTTCAAATTATGCTTTTAGATTTTAAGAAGGTCTACGTGCTAACCAGATAAATAATGTTTTAGAGGCCTGCAAAACGACTGAAAGCGGTTTTACCGTATTGCTATATCTATAAAGGTAACTACCAACCTAGTTCGGAAAAAGAGGGAAGTCGAGTCTTTCGTTTAGCACTATAAGTCCCACAAATGTAATTAAGTTCCTTTCTGAAGGGTTTTCACAGTTAAGATTGCAGCCACGCACTTGAAATGGAAAGTCGATATTAAAGTATATGACTTCTATGTAGATCAATTTAAAATATAACTCTTGCATTAAAAAATGCTCTACACTTTTATTGTTGGAAATATTAAGATACGATGACTTTTACAAAAATAACGTTTGCTCTTTTTTTTAAGAATCATATTTGTTAACATTGTATTTAAGATAATGCACATAAAAATTCGATATTTTCCAGTGAAAAGTTATAGTCTAGAAGTTATACTTAGATTTCTTTTGGTTGGACAGAATAACTTTAAAACTGATCGTTAGAGAAGCTATTTATTTTAACATTTATCGTCTATTTAAACTTTGTGGGCGATAGGTAAGTAACTAACGCTTTAAAACCCTGCCTGTACTATGACCAGCACAGCGATAACAGTGCGTGATCATTTAGTGATCCACTCGAAATGACAGTACAAATTACTATTGACGTCTGTGCCACAGTTTCGTTTTTTATTGCATCCAGGGGGTATAACAGCATCCAGAGACAACTTTTGTAACTTTTATGGTAAAAATACTTTACCTCCTGAAAAATTGCTGACGAATCGTAAGACGATATCAAAATAAGCAATTTTTAAATATATTAAATTACTTTTCCTAATATATCACCAAACTTCTTCGCTCAGTTACGTGCACAAGAAAGAAAATGTACGTTCTAACCAACCCTTTTTGATGAATGTATTTTTTTGTTGGGAACCATATCTCGTGTCTGTGATATAATCTGTATTGCTTATTCACTTATGATTTTGATGATGGCCTGAATGTAGTTTGCAATTGGAATTCATAAGCATACGAAACGTTGTGTAAAATAAATTTAAGATACGGGAAACTAAATTAGTTTGAATCCTATTAAATGTCGCGGTGTGACGTTTACAACGGGCAGAAACTTGGTCTATAATTTTCAATATTAATGATTAATACATCAAAGTACTCGAATTTTTCTGTTGAATCGTGCTCCACGTGGCCTCTGATGTTAACCAGTAAATTATTTAAGACATTCGCTAAATACACCTGCACTCGCACAGTACAAATAAATAAAATAATGTTTAAGACACTACTTATTTTTATTAAATTTAAATAAGCATAATCTTTAAACAAATTAATATTACATGAAAGAAGCACTGCGCCAGAAACGAATTGTTTATCATTTCATTAGATCTTAAAATAAAAAAAATTAACTACAAGAAATTGCATTGAGTAATTTTTATTTATTAATTTGTTCTCACTAACCTTTATCAGATTATTTGTAAATTGTTTAGTACATATTATTCAAGTAAAACAGTATTCTCTTATTTATACTAATTTGGAAAAAATATTACTATTTTTTAAGATGAAATGAGGGCAGAACACTGTCTTCCACTTTTGTTGGAAAACAATTTTACTTGGTCGACTATTATTTCCAAGATAAAAATTATATGGATTTATCTAATAATTTTATAATACTAGTTTCATTCAAGTAACTAGTTAGCCAAAATTGTATAAAAAATGTGGTCTTAAACTAAAGGAATATTGTATGAACTATTTTTAAAAACCTGTTAGACGTTTTCAACGAAGCTACTCTTTTTTATTATTGAAAAATATCCGAAGAAAAACAGTATAAATTTGGTTAACGGTTCTGAACTCTAAGGCCGTGAGTTTGGTAGACATAGGCTTTAACGCATAATTCCGAGTCAAACTCGTAAAACTAGTGTCATCGTCAGACAGTGCTAAGATCCGCTGAGAAGGACAAGGGTCGTAACTTACGATGGCTACGTATGATTGCATTGCTCTGATTCATCTCCTCGGCGTGCTTTGTTTTCGTTTTCGGGCGTGTAGTGATGTATGATTTGACATCCGTTTCTTTGCCGTGGGCTATGATAGATCGATGTTCCTTTACGTAAGAACGTATGGGGCGACCACAAAATTGTTTCCGCTTCTCTGCTCAACCATCAGATGGCTTGAAAAAAAATTTCTTCGTATATATCACACTCACTATAAACCCGCATTCGGAAGGACAAGAGTTTGAATCCCATTCCGGCCATCCTGATTTCAGTTGTCCAAATATTTCCTTAAACGCCCCTTCGTTAAAGGTAGTCATCGAGGTGAAAACTGGTGCCATTTCAGCGTCTTGTGCTTTGAGTCCATGATGCAACTTATAAACGAGTAAAATTCGACCCTAGAGCCTGCGCGCTTGTTGTATTTTGTTGGCGCACAAATTAGATTTGCAACGGTATCATATCGAGTCTCGTGTCGGAAGTCATATTGTTGAACTATATATGTTAAAATGTACTTTTAACCCTTACCTTAATGTTTCTAAAAATGAAAATTGTGTTTGGTTTTCCAGTGTTATTTTTCCTCTTAAAATACTTTCCATAAGACATGAGTCTAACTTGGCTTCTAGATAACAGATTTAACTTCCGTTAAGAAAAATACTGTATTTCCAGAACAGTTTTTACTCAGGTCCGGGCATACTGGCTAACATTGATTTAACTGGCGAGGACTTAACTGGTGACTCATTTTAGTTCAGAAATTATTTATAGCTGTAGGTAACTGAAAAACTTACCCGTTATCTTTTCTTATCTCTGTGCACTGATACAGGTCTCGACAATTTTTTTTTTGCTATTGACAGAACTGTACGTCTAAACGTTTAACATTTTACTACATGATTCTTTGCCAACAATTTGTCGTGCCTTGATACAGCTTCATGCAGTTGCGATTTAATCTCTTCTGTAAATTAATAATATGTTTTTTTATACTCATTAACTGTGTGTCGTGTAATGTACATCAATGTGCTTCATTAACTGGACGAATTAAAATGGCGGAAAGTTGACATTTATGAAATAATTTTGCAGCTCAATATGATTCAGTCTAGTGATTATGGTAAAAATGTGTAAATACTTAAAATTATTTACGTATCAATCTATTTAAAAAAAGAAACTTGCACAGTAAATTTTGATATGTGCTAGTTACCTTTTGTTCAAGAAACAAATCGTAAGAAATAATTTTAAAAATATGTATATTTATGTATACATATCGAATATAATTGTTTTAAATATTACATTTCACTTAGTCTATATATACGAATTCATTTTAAACACTGCGATTCTGAGACGTTTTATAAAACCACGTGCTTACTTATTATATTATCAGGTCAAATTTCTAACATGTTTAGTTTTTCCTTTATCATGTTACTATACTTGCACACAATTCATCTATTAGCAAATACCGAAATCAGCAACGCCATTACATTGCACAATGGTGTGTGGTACGTTTTTTTTTTCCTGTGAGACTTACGGGTCAAAACAAACCAGGCATTTATTACATGTAAAGAGTGGGGTTTAGATAAGTACTCAACGACATCAATTAACTCGACAACTAGCACGTTACGATCTTGTAATTATAAACAACGTACGCCAAGTGAGTTTCAAGCGTTTCTCTCGTACTGAGGTTAATGCAGTACGGAGGTGATGTTAATAACAGTCGAGAGCTTAATGGGTTTTCCTAATCACACAACAAGATCCAATTAGTGACGTGTTCAGTGAGGCGTGTGGAAGGAGGTTTGCAGTGGGTGGTTAGGAAATCGAAGACATTTCTCTACTCTCTCTATTTAGGAAGAAGTTTAAATTATATCAGTTTAAAGTTTGGATGTATGTTTTCATTATGATTTCGGGAGCCTGATTATTTTGTCGACTTAATTAGTGCCCCGCAAACCACGCTGTCATTTTATATTGCTAGTTTTGGTGTCTTTAAAAATGAATTTAACTATGTGAATTAAGCTTTTTGATATAAAAATAGACCTTACAATACATTTATCAGTACATAAGAAATGCAAGTTATTAAGACGTAGTATGTCACCTGCAATTTTTAAATCTATAAAGCCTAGATGCTTGGCGTTACATAGTCATCAAGTAAAGAGCATAAAAAAGTGGTGATTAATGGATTTGTTTTTGGCTAAGGATCTACAATTAAAAATGTCTAGTAAGTAGCTTTTTATATTATTGTATGTTTTTTTTTTCATTTAAAATCAAGATAATCTATATAAATTTACTTATATTCTCCTGCACGTATGTAGTGTTTTATCTTTCATCCTGTTCGTAGGGTGTAGCCTATTGTAGTTGTTCCTGGTTTGATGTGCTTAGCGTTTATATAAAGTAACTCAGTTTATCATGTTAGAGTAATAATTTAACCACATTTGGTGTTACTTAAGGCACAGTGTCCTAACTTTATAAAATAAGCACAAAAACAGCAATGCGTACTTCTCAAAGGTAATTTTTAAGCCGTTTGATGCAAAGAATTGGTTCTAATACAATTACCAACAAAAATGTTGTACATCCACACAGTACTGCTAGATACCGTGTACATATACTCTGCAATATTGTTTGTACATAACATATAGACTAGTACCTGTATGGTATGTTTAACCATTATTTATTAACCCCTTCATACCATTGTTAAATAGTTTGTCTTCTTTACAAATTCCTGAATTCATAGCACGAGTAGTTGTTTCTGGACGCATGATAACTTGCTGCCTTACCACCGGTTGGTAACACAAACCGTGTAGCTATCCTTGTTAATCAACCCAGTGAATTCTATCAGAATGACTCCTATGGTTTAAAGTAAATTTTTGTTGTTTGATCAAAATGCTTTACTGAAATCGGCCAAAGTGTTTCAAATTTGTAGATATGTAGCTGAGAAAAATTAAAACTGTGGTCGTACTGTTACATAAATTTTTAGGCAGTTATTATCTCTCTCTGAATAGTTAAGTCAGTGTTTCCTCTATAAAGTGTTGAAATGAAATTGGTTTTTTTTTTTTAAATAATTCAAGTTACGTGAGAGCATTGACGTATTCGAGATTTAAATTATTTATGACAAAAATATATGTTAAATTAATAGACATATTTTTTTTTTGTTTTGGTAAGTTTCTTGATTTAGAGGAGAAACATGGACGTACGCATTGCAGTATTCTGTCTTCCGGAAAACCTGGTGAGACAAAACAAATTCCAAAAAACAAGCCGAAAATCAGCTGCAGTCAGGAACACAAATGGAATAAAAGTGCGTAACACAATACAGACAGCACAGTTTCTGTAATTTCTGGAACGGTGATTAGACAACATACAACACTGAGTGGCAACAGTGAGACTACTGCACAGATGTAAGACCGGACGAAATAACGAAGACGACACCAGCACACGAGGTTCCTTTAGATTAGTTTGTCGTGACGTTTGCAAAGTTTCGGGAGCTGACATCTTATCCAATCTTCAGGGAGAAGAAAATTACTTGTGCTACACCCCACCCCCCTCCCGACATATATAAATATTAACACTTAACATGCACTGGACGGATTATTTTAGAAACACCAGAAGTATTGTCGTCTAGTATATAAACTGAAATGTCTTGAAATAAAGAAATTTTCTTCTTGCACACTTACACGTTGTTGTGTTAATTTAAATTATATATAATAATAATTTTACATGTAAATAAATACGGTTGTCTTTGTAAAGAAAATGCACTTAATAATTTCAGGGATTTCTTATTCAATCACGTGCTGAGCATTATGGATTTGGATAAAATCATTATTTCAAATAGATATTCACAGTGGCGGCTCGTGGGTTGTTGCCAGGTAGGGCTGCAGTTGCCAAGAGCTGTACTGGGTTGTGCGCTGGTTGACTCTACAGCCACTGACACGCTGATGTGCAGGTGCACCTTACTACTGAGTGGTCACAACACATCTAGTAGCCGGCAAATATTTCATGGTCGTTAGTCTACGGTGCGTTCATCAACAGTGTACAGTTCCGACTATCTGCAGCCCCACCTGGCAAAAACCCACGAGCCGCCACTGGATAGTCATTCGTGCATGATGCTATAACGCATGAACGACCACGCTGTTGATGCAACCTTTAGGTTCAACTCCAGAATGAAATGCCCAGTCGTTTATGTTAATGATATATGTGATGAAAAGCTAGTGATAATAATCGGTCCTCATTACGTATAGTTCCTTTTGAGTAATTTGTTGTCCGGCCGTGTAAAATCTCGTGTTGAGAGAAGTGATTGTTTCTGCTAGCTTATTATTTTACAGGATTGTGGAGACTGAATGCAGTATTGTTTTTAATATAATTCAATTGGACATACCGAATAAAAAGGGATTATTGGTTGGCACTCTAGTGATTTGGTAGGGTGAAGCTTTCAAATGAAAGTTTTTTTTTTTTTGCATGTGCTCACAGCACGTATTTGCTGTGAGCTCGGCGCGGTACAAATTTTATTCGCACAATGAGACTCTTTTGTCAATTCAACCGCTTCCTATCATGGACTGTGTAATTTCGCATTGCATCAAACTAAATGCATGTGGAAGTGCAAGAAGTATGGGTGTTGGAATTATCGAAATTCGTCAAAAAATTTACAATGCATTTCTGAAATGCGGCCTCAAAGAAGATCTTTCTGATGAACATGGTAACCAATGTAAGTGATCTGCAACAACCGACTTAAAATAGTTTATTCCGCGTGCATTGTAATTTTTTTTCCCAAGCCGAAACATAGACAAACTTTCGTCCCTACGAAATAAATTTAAATTAAAAATAACCTTGACACCATTTCTAGCGATCAAGTGTACTGTAACCGGCACATGTCTGTGCGTGCGAGTCCTCTCCTGCTATCAAGATTCTAGATCGTCACGGACAGGTCTGAAGCAGAGCGACAACAGAACGGCCCGGCTTTGTATGCGCGGACCTAAAAGCGTTCTTTAAGAGTGAGTGAGAGTCACGATCTTGAATTGTTCTATTTTGTGTCATAACTTTTCTCCTGGGTATTATTTTTACAACTTTAACCTTACTACGGAATAGAATACATATTAACAGAATTTTATACGCTGTAGCCTAAATATATTTTTGCCGTTACTATATATGCAGATCAAATTTCAGTTAGAAAATTCTTATTAATTTATGAACAGCAATTTTATCTATAACAACAGTAACGGAAATTTAAGATTTAAGGCGTCTCAAATTATATCAATATGTGTTCTATTCCATAGTTAGGTTAAAGTTAAAATAATATTACCCAGAAGAAATGTTATGACACAAAATATGATATAAATTCAAGTTGGTGACTATCATTCACCCTTAATCAGGCTCGAGCAACATAAAATATGCTAGCAGCTGATGTTTGTGAAACAGTCGATAGCAAGCGCATCTTCCTCATCCTTAAGACATTGTTAACGAGTTTTGCAGTGATTTCTAAAATAATTTTTTTATTGCTACCTAATACTCATATCAAAATTTTGCTCCACAGGCTCTACTCTTATATGTTATAATTTGTAGCTGAATTTTTTTAGAAGTGTACAAAACGGGTTTTTAGATTTCATCACCCAAAGTACCAAGTTTTTTTGTCGTGAAAATAAACAAAAATTAAGCAAAATATTATTTTGCTGACAGATGGTACATTGTTTTTAAAAACGCATCCTTAATATTGTGCATCACGTGACTGCACATTGACTAAACATTTTTCAAAGCTTTTGGCTAAAAAATATTTCAGTTACTGTCACCAGTCTGAAAAAAAATCTCAGGAACAAGGTATAGCAATTTTCATCACAATATTTTTATTTTTATATTTGTACCAGATATTTGTTATTTTTTTTGCTAAGACACAAAATGTGACTAAATTGGGCTATTATAAATTTTTAATCACGCATAGTTTGTTTCTTAACGGCACG
This sequence comes from Medauroidea extradentata, assembly GCA_003012365.1. Taxonomy (NCBI): domain Eukaryota; kingdom Metazoa; phylum Arthropoda; class Insecta; order Phasmatodea; family Phasmatidae; genus Medauroidea; species Medauroidea extradentata. The sequence continues at coordinate 113,612 of PNEQ01067561.1, read as the reverse complement.
TTAGAGCCAAAATTTTCATGTTTCCGTTTTAAGGACGACACTAAAACAAGCTTACTTACCAAACCGAAAAAAAATTCGCAGTGAGTAACTTTGTTGTAGGCTACAAGATCAGCTATATTAAACCACAACATGAAATAATTTTGTATTAAAAATATATATATTGCATTTTTAAAATTTTTGTATTTCTATATAAATACAAAATGTTTTTATTCTTTGTTTTTATGTACGTGAAATTGGGGATTGCGACGTCTTTATCCACTGTGTTTTTTTTTTTTTTTCATTCTGGTGTGTGAGTTGGGTCGTTTTGATTTTAACAAGCCATTACGCGATAATTTTGAGAGATAAAAAAAATTTTATAAGAGCAAAATTTAGTCACATTTTGTGTCTAAAATAAGAGAAAATTCTGTTACAAATTAAAAATAAAAAGATGGTTATGAAAATTGCTGTGTAACCGCGTCCTTAAGGGCGCTTATCCCGCTTCCCCGCGTTCATATCGGGACAAAATTTCCTGCAATATTCTTCTTTATTTATACTGTAAAACAATACATTCGTGTCGCATTCTTGCCTAATTCCTTGTTGCATAGGATATATATATATATATATATGTGTGTGTATATATATATATATATATATATATATATATATATATATATATATATATATATATATATATATATATATATGACAAATTAAGGGAGACAGAACCTCTCGTTCTCTCTGATGGCCGGACCTATCCTAATCCCCTTCCCGTGTTCCGGGACCTTCTATACCTTATTTTTAGGGCTAGGAAGAATTCGCGAGTTTAACGACCTGCATGCTAGAATCCAATATACTATACATACTCAAGCCCCGTCTGTTCGTTCATTTGCTGCTGTCTTAATGAGTAGCAGGTAATGGACAAATGGTAGGGCTTCGGTATACACAGTATAATGGATTCTAGCATGCTTTTTGTTGCACTCGCGTATTATTCCCAGCCCTACAGTTATTTTTGATGGGTGTAAACAAGGAAGAGTAGTTAGATGTTTTACCAATCACAGTAGCAGCTAACAGTAAACATGCGAAGACACTTGCATTATAACTTAATTGAGGCCTATCCTACATGGAAATTATAGATTTTATATAATAACACAAAAGTGCTTAACTGTTGGTCGTGGGCATTATGCTGTTAACAATAACATAAAAAAAAACAACATTCTGATAGTTACAGTGCAGTTTCATCAACCGACACGGCCAAATCAATGGCAGGAGGCCAAATATACCGCAGCCAATCGTTGCGGGCGACGAAAAAACCAGCGAGATGAATCACACGCGCACGGGAGATGGTCCATCAAATCACACGTGTGGCCGCTGCTGTCAACGGAATTTCCGATGGCGAGGATAATTCAACTGTGTGGCAGGTAGTCCCCTGCGGCCGTTTTCCGAGCGATCGCTGGCGTGTAGTTCATTAAAACCTGACCGCAAATTCCTGTGCATAATCCTTCTCAAAGAGGATTACGAAGCCCGTGTCAGCCTGGAGGCACCTTGGGCTCGCAACACTCGGGCACATTTGCGATGGCGTGTGGCTTGCCATGATTGTGAGTTTCAGTCCTATCTCATCCAGTCTCTCCTACCGTACACCATGTTCTAAAACAGAATCAGCAGAGAAGGAGAGAGAGAGAGAGAGAGAGAGAGAGAAGCATGTTTCCACCAAAAGTTTATTGCGTGATAGTATAGAGACTTGCACATTGTATGATTGGACGAAGATTTCTGATTATTATGGACCTGAAAAATTTGCGTTTTCTTGTGGACATAAGCGAGACAGTGGCGGCTCGTATATTATTGTCAGGGCGTGCACAAGTTGCAGAGATCCAGTGGCGGCTCATGGGTTGTTGCCAGGTGGAGCTGCAGATAGTCGGAACTGTACACTCTTGATGAACGCGCCGTAGACCAACGACCATGAAATATTTGCCGGCTACTACATATTTCGTGACCACTCAGTAGTAAGGGGCACCTGCACACCAGCGTGTCAGTGGCTGTAGAGTCAACCAGCGCACAACCATGTACAGCTCTTGGCAACTGCAGCCCTACCTGGCAACAACCCACGAGCCACCACTGCAGAGAACTGTACTCTCTTTTGAACTCACCGCCATATACCAGTGACCGTAAAATATTTACTGGCTGCTTACTGTTTTGTGACCAGAGAGTAACAAGCGGCATCTACCTGCCAGCATGTCAATGGTTGTAGCGTCAAATAGCGCACAACCCTAGACAGTTGTCTGCAACTTGCGCCCGCCCTGGCAACAACCTACGAGTCGCCACTGAGATGTAATTCAAACAAGTATGAGCTAGTGTCACTTTCTCAATTGGTTTTTGCTTTATTTGACTCCTCCTGGAGAGTGTTGAGTAAATAATATAGAAGCTAGGGTATATAAGTCAAATCTTGTTGTTTCACCTTGTCAGCGAGCAGCTAGTGTACATCTACCGTCTTCTTGAGCGTACAGATATTCTTGGAGGCCATGCTACAGGTCAGCGAAACCCCTGGTCTCTAGAGGAGATGGTATATCGCGAAAATGTTTTTTTGCTAACATACCCTTGTAAACCTTTTAGTTTCTTATGACGTGTGTGATTGGATGATACACGTCTGACACTCCGTAGCTCTCTGCAGACCTACAATAGGCATCAAATATTACAGTAGCTGGAATTTTATTGTGTCAGTCAAATAGGGTAACAACTCCAACGTAACAAGCGAAAGCCAGTAATCTATTCGTAAGCTGAACGTGCGTTGAAACACAGCAAAATGTCAAGTTTTCCTGCGATAAGCCATCATCTCTAATGATCAATAACCTGCATGTTAAAATCACGCTCACCCGAGAAATATTATGATTATTTGCACGTTGTTAAAATATGTTAAGAGGGCATGGTACATAATTTGACGCTCAAATTATCTTTTTAAAATTTTAGGCTTCCCAAAATAAATTCGCAATTAAAAAATACACATCTCTTGACAACTGTTTCTGTCAATATTTTGAGCGAAAACATTTTGTGAGTAATGTATTTCTGATGAACAATCTCTTGAAGCCGAAATCTCGTACATTTAATTGAGGCGCATCAGCCCACTCTTAACAAATGCATTACTCAGGGTAAATGTTTGCTCATAAAGTTGATGAATATCATTATTTAAGGATGTTATTTTGTAGTTTTCCCATATTGTCTTTAATAAAACGTATAAATTTCAATTGTCGTTTTAGCGTTATGTATCTCCTGTCCGTTCTTAAGGCTAGGTTTCAGCCACCATATTGACTTTTATTATTTTTCGCTTTTTTGAAATTCTGAGAAGTAAATTTGAAATCGGCTACTATACCGCAAATTATATTTACCTTGAGCTACACTACAAGCAAGGCAATAGAGCTAGTAATGTATAGTTAGGTCACAATTTGTCGGGCAAATTATGAATATAAAAAAAAATTACCACACACATTACGGCATAATTATAAGTTAACAGCTAAATTGCAATGTCTGTACTGTAGCGAAATGTATATAGAATTTAAGGTATAATCGCGAATTAACACTTATCTTCATAGAATTCCAAAAAAGAAAAAAATAATGAAATTCAATATGGCGACTGAAACCGAGCCTTACGAGGGAGTTGTAGATAAATAAGCGCTGAATTCTACAATTGAGATCTATGATTTTTGAAAGACAATAAGTAAAATCTACAAAACAACAATTCTTGATATTGATATTTGCCGACTTTATGAGCAAACATTTACCCGGAATGAAGCTGCTGTTAAGAGTGCTCTTGCGCCGCAGTAAATGTACGATATTTCGTCGTCGGAGAGTGATCTTCGGAAATACGTTACTCGAGAAACATTTGTGCTCAGAAAGTTGGCAAAAACTATTGTCTGGGATTGTTTTTTTTTTTTTTTTTTTTTTTTTTTTTCATTTTTAATTTTTGCAAATTGGATTTGGTTAACCTACTATTTTATACTGATGCTTTAAGCGCTGAATTATATACCAATTCAACTCTCGCGTTCAAATTTTATTCAGAGATTAGGCAGAGCACTACATGCTGTCAATTACAGAAATACATACTCGTTGTTCTCATGGGAAAATGTATGCCAACAGCAAGGCCGCACTTTATCTGACGCACCAAAAACAACGGCCATCTAGTGTGGAGCATGGCTGGCCTGATTAACAAATGCTGCTGTACCAATACGGGGGCAAGGATTCAAGAAGATGATAACTGTGTTATCAGGTGGTAAGTCTGCACTCTGCCATAACACGTCTGCACCAATTATAGAAGGTGTTTGTCTATCTGCCTTAGGCTTACGCATTTAGCTCAATTGAATTAATTTGGTGTCTGATTCCGTAATTGGATTTGCTTAATCCTTTAATTACCTTCAACCTTACCTTAGCTGTTGTGATCCCTGTATGCATATACACATTTTGTGAAACATAAGTTAGTCAGTATTTACTTTAGTGTTGTAACACATATAAAACTTTTTAGGTTCGTCATAAATGTACATTATATTTAATTATCAAACACTCACAGATAGTAAAATATCTATCACAAATTTTTTTTCGTATAACTGTTAAAATTGGACATCCTTCTTTTTGTTCTATTTTTCTGTTTCCAACTCTCACATATAGCACGTCTTACAACTCAGTGCCAGCATTAACGTTTCTACATTTACGCTTTCTAAAGAGTCTACAACTAACCTGCATTAACACAATTTATGAAGACGCCTTCCCTTCCTCTATTCCTATCCGTGTGCGTGAACCACAATCCTTGGGTCCCATTATCTTTAGCGTGAGTTCGGTATTGGTAGCCTTGATCACTGTGAGTGAGAGAGAGATTTTGGTCAGCGCTTAACATCGAGGTCTTTAGCGCTGGAGAGGGGTGACATGAGGTGAGTATGGAGCAGCGCCGGAATGAAAGGGCGGGAGAAACGGGAGATCCCTGAGTAAACCCGCCGACCAGCGACATCACCCGGCACGATTCCCGCATGCCATTGAGCACTGTGAATACCAAATTATTTTCCGTATTCTTGAAGGGAGCCTCCTAAACTTTAAAATAATAAAAAATAATAACGCTACTTCAGCTATCTGTGGTTAACAGCATATTAAATGTTGAGTCACATACCACTCGCGTTAAAACGTTAAAAAATGTGAAACAAAATCGATCATCACGTTACGCTAGAGCACCTAATGCTATTATCGTTTAAACCAGGAATATCACGAATTTTTGCAATGAATCTATACTAAAACAAACACTTGTATCATTATTGATTTTTTTTCGCAACAGACCCTTACAAATTAACACGTTTTTCACTAAGCTAACTTTGTATATTTCTTAGAGAATTTTTCAACTTGCAGCAAACAAGTTACGCTTGGCATAAAATGAATAAGTGAAAAGAAGAAATATTTTATTTTTTCTTTGATGAAATGATTGTTTTCTTTGTTACAAAGAGAATAAAACATACATATATAAAATAATAAAACTGGCAATAGAAATACTACATCGAAGAACACCATGAAGATTACCGTAAACCATTTTCGGGTTTACTTTGACATTTTAACATATTCGTTTTTGGGTTTTCTGGTAAATAAACAGATAATCTGAGCCGAGTATTTTAAATAATTCCCTTTGTCCTTATAGCTAATGCTTGAAACTTTCGTCATTAAATAACATAAAACCAAAATTTTGAGTTTTCAAAGTTACCCCACTAGGTCAAAGTAACCCCGGTTTACGGTACTGCTTAATTTATTTTCCTGGAAAATATAATTTCGTTATCAGTGTTTGAAACACAAACTACGGTGGGTTAAGCGATAAAGACATTTTGTAGCGGTTCATATTAAAAACAAATATTTTTCTCCCACGCAAATATTTGGTATTGGGAAAAATTGTTTTTATAGACTGAAAAATATAACACTACAAAAAATAACAAGTATGGTGTTTTCAGCCAAACTGCACAGATACGAATTGAATGTGCCACAAGCCTTACTGCGCCAATAAACGTTTTCATTTGCTTGTATGAATAAGTCGTACCAAAGTGTTGTGCTCGGTTGAAAAGCTCGCCACTTGGACAACAAGTTCATTTCGCTTTATTTCTTGTCACTGGACGAACTGCGGCTTTGCGACGTGTCATTGAACAGGTAAAATGGCGTGTGAAGTGCTTCTGTGCGTCGAATAGGGACAAACTTCAAAATTTATCACGGGTCGCAATAGTTAAACGTGTAACGTTAATTCCGACGAAGCGCAGTATTTTGCAGTGTACTAAAAAAACTGTAATTAAATGTTGTATCGAGGCCATGGACGACAAGAAGTCTTAATCCATCAGAACTGTTCTGATACTTTGTCTGGAAATTGTGTCTATTTTAAATTGTATTAAAAAATGTATACAATTTTTTTTTACACATTTCGAAGAAAAATAATATTTACTAGCTCTGGGCAAAGAAAAATAATGGCTCTTGCATCGGGAAGTTGAAAGACGTAAAATGCATCATTAAATGCAACTTGGGACGAGTAAGTTTTAGGTTACACAACTAAACTGTACTTTTAACATTGTGATGACATTCTTAGTGTCCTAATGATGTACCTTGGCAGACATGAACAAAGTTTCTAACTACAAAAATATATGCAATGCTTTAAAGGCATGTGGTTTTCTACACTCGACCTGATATTATGACATGAATTCCAAGAATTAATTAATTAAATTATCGTATTTTGTAGATAAATTATATCCAGGTAGTTATAAAATGAAATAAATTATTGTTCTGCAGTCGCGTGAAATACTAATGGTTTATCGTTTATTAAATCTGCTTTATGTAGGGACATATAATTCGTATTTATTTACTAACGTCCGAATTCAGTTCTCAAATGTTTTACGTTTGGTACGTATATACTTACAATTACAACTAACACTGCCTGTGTTTATACAAAAGTGTATTTTGTGTGTGAAATTAGTTACGCTTTAAAATAAGCTTTTATAAATAATTTTATACATAAATATCAGTATTTTTCTTATTAAAATTCACAAATAATAATTTATATTACACACACTCTAATAAAGAATAAAGCGAAAAAATGTACTTAACGAAATTGTCTAATGTTATTCATAAGAGCATACAATTATTGCATTAAATCTATTATAAGTTAAAGAAAACAACAATACTCAGAAAATTTTGATGTTGATCTTTTTACACAGTATTTCCTGGAATTAGAAATTTCTTTATCAATAAAAATGTAAACCTGTAAGAGACATGATCGATATGCGTTATTTAAATAAAATTCATATAGGGCAATGACGAGTAATTTACAGTCACATTAACGCAAAGAGGCAAATAACCATAGATCTCAAATAATTATATTAAATTCAAACCACAGAATCTCTGTAACTCGTGGGAGATGCAATACTGGTGCTCTATAGCTAAAAATAATTTGTTGCCACCTCGAACTTTAACACCTGTGGAAATAATAAACTGATATTATTGTATATAATTCCATGTTTGTGTCAACAAGAACATATCTTCATAACTTCCTGAATACAAAGTGGAGATATACGTGCGTCAACTGCAACATTAATTATTCAAGAATGGTATGGCCTAATTAGTGAATTTAGGCTAAATTATCTAATTACATATTAATGCAGTACAGTGTTAATTAATGTTATAGTTTAGATACAATGTCAAAGGTCAGCCTTCGACTTTCTGTGTACACTTTTCATCGTATATTATAAAACATGATTATTATCTTACTATGATAATCAGTTCTTGTAAAATAATTAATTAAAAATCAGTAGCTATTTCATAACAGAAATATCAGTCCGTAAAACTGGTCTCCACTTATTCACACAATTCGAAGTAAAATGATATTATACAAGACGATACAAGTAAAACAAAATTTGTACCAATATGGTAACAAAAAATCAGTTCGATAAATATTTTCCAATACTCTTAAAGATACTCCTATGTATCACCCGACGCTAGTTTAGTTATTAAATAGTAAGTTGTGTTATGACATAGTTGAACCATCGTATGTACTTGTTATTCCTATGGTTAAGACTGGCCACGTTTTATTACCATGAGTTCTTCAAGAACCAAACGGACGTCTTAAAACTCAGAGGATTACATTTGTTATTTCAAGATATGTGTGATATTTGCATATGATTGAACTGGATATTTCGAAGTCAAATTTTTCTGTTTCATGTTAATCGTGTTATAGTCTCGGTGTTTAATATTAATCCTTATACATGTTGAAATTATTTTAATACTTTCGTCTGGGTCTTAAAATCTGCGCTAACAGACACATTTTAGACTTCTTGGTTTAAGTACTTGATTAACCATGGAAATTTTTGTGTACGCATTGAAAATAAATTTTATTAAATCGATAATTTATTAAATGTTGTCTCGTGCAACTATTTGAATGACCCTTTGGAGACTATAGTTTTCGTACAAATAAAAGTGTGATCTGTCATATTAAAGTATTCATAAGTGTACCAAAATGTTCAAGAATATGTTAAACATTTTAAATTAAACCACAATCATGATAATTAAACTATATATATATATATATATATATATATATATATATATATATATATATGTGTGTGTGTGTGTGTGTTTTGTGTGGTTTAAATGGGGTAGTTGGTTTAGTTAATTATATTCATATAGTTGTATTTCAGCGATTTTCAAAATACATTCACACACTTTACGTTAGTTTAACAGGTTAATGATGCAAATGGAAATCCGGATGTTAGTACCTTTTAATTACTTTTTTTAAGGGTCACAAATGTGAAATATTTTTCTATGGTGGTTTATATTTACTTCCAAAATATCTGTTTGAATAGTTATTACCAGTAGCTTTGTATGAAACAGTGAATAAAATATATCTTACAATGAGTACGATTTTTATGATTGCAAATCTTGACGAATACGTTCACACTTATTTATAGATGAAATATGTCTTATTCTATGAATTTAACAGTATACAAAATATAATTTGTTTGTTTTTAACAGAACAGTCATTTAATTATATTATTAGATGTCCCAGAAACAATACGAAGACTTATACATTCCAACAAATTAGACAGTTACATTTGCACGTCAAATCGTAAGTCATGTAGCTCCTAGTAGGCTGATCCATTTTGTTTTTCGATGGAAGGGAAAATAGATAAAAGCATTATGTACGAGGAAGTCCGAGAAAAACTTCATGATGGCAAAACATTACATTACCTGCACAATATTTCATCCTGCACTTATCATTGAACAAGCGTATTCATTGTGCTGACATTTTTGCTCCGCTTATAAAAATCTGAACTGGTTCTCTTACCGTATTTACAAGAAACACATTGAAAATTTCGGAGTTACTCTTAATCCACAATGCTTAAAATTTATTTTTCTTAGGCCTAGGAAGCCTAACAGTAAAAGTTGAACCATCGCTCCACATCGTCTTTCACTCCCGTAACGCTTGACCAAACAAGATGCTCCTGCCTGGGATGATGTCGCGTTGCTGCTTGTTTCCTTGAAGTATCCTGCTGCAGAAAATTGGCTCTGCTGTTATGGCCAGTGCGAGCACGAAGTAACGAGATTGTCCGAAGACATATCTGGTATCACAGCTGTTCATAAATCTTTGGAGTGTTTGCCTTTAGGAAACATGTATCTGTTGACCCACATGGTAACATGCACATGCTGTTTATCGTAAATACTATTCCTGGCACTCGTGGTACCTCAATGTTTTTTTACACCTGTAATGCAAGCTACTGCGGAGTTAAACACGTGATCATATATAGATACCGTCTTACAAGGTTCTTAAAAAAATGTTTTAATATATGAAACAATTTTAAGCCAAATACGTTATCGTTTAACCATTTTTTAACAAACGTTATCTATGTTGTCTAACTTTAGTCTAACCCGCACAGTTGTTTATTAAAGGAATAAATGTAATACAGTAACAACTGTATTAATTAAACTGTGGGAACATTTTGCAAAATCTTTCAAACTCAAACTAATAACCAACATATTACCTGTTTTAATTTTGCAAAGATAAATAATGTGATACCTTAAGAATTTTAAAATAAAAAGTGTTCATACCGAATTATGTTTTTCCTTCAACATGAATTTAATTTATAAATTTTCTTACACGCCCTAGCATAATACTGCCAGCGAATGTTATGCGTGCTGTCATTTATGATTTTTTTTTTAATTTGTGCCTTTCAATCTGCTTTATCCAATTGTATCACTAATTCGACAGAGAAGAGTTGTAGGTGTGTTCATATCATTAAACGTTGCATAAACTATTATATGTGATACAGGAGTGTCCAGAACTACGTGTACAAACACTGTGAAGTTATTTATGAAAATGTGATATGAAGCTTCAAGAGAACTACATCGTACAGTAATTTCCAAATGAGGTACGCACCTACAAAAATCAAAGTTTCATACTATTAAAACAGAAAAAATATAATTCTCGTTACACGAATAACCCAATATGTATAAATTTATTTTATGCAATATATGACACCTTACAACAGTTATTGAGTACTAACACCAAAATTGAATAACCAGTGTATGGTAGAAATATACACTACTGATGTTTGTGTGACACTGGGATATTTTCACTGTATAAAAATATGTAATAAGCATGTGTTAGTTCCTAAGACGCAACCTTGATTAAACAGTATCAAGCGAAATGTTATAGAGTAAAAAAATGCGAAATGTAGATGTGGAAATTAACTGTAAATAAATAAATTATTTCACAACTATAATTTGATGAGAGTTGACGGAAAAATGCAATTAAGCTGCAAGGACTAAAATATCTAGGGCTTTATAAGTAATACACTTCCCGTCAACAGAATCTGTGAAAAACATGTGTATAAAAATATTAACCAAGGTTTGAGTCACAGTAGGGCAAGTTACAATAATAAAATATAACAAACTATCACTGACGCTAAGTAAATTCTGTAAATCCCATTGCCATTATACTCTTGCGCGACAGCGTAAAATGTAAATATGCAATTTTTTTCTACGTTATCTACAAATTTTTATTTTAACAAAACTAAAAGCTCAGTCACTTAGATTACTGACCCTTATAACTTTTTATTTGGTGTTCTAACGTACATTTTTTTTTGTTAATTCATGATGTTACATTCAATAATACTGATAAAATTCTTGATTAATAACACGCTTAAATATTTATGTTAGTATCTTATACTTTAATACTGTTGTTCACTTTCATTACAATTTTTTTTATTTTTAGCGAATTACAAAATATAACATAGGCTTAAATGACACTATCCAATTATTCTTAAGCAACGTGCATTCATTCTTTCGGGTGTTCAGCCGTTCCTTCCCTCTCCATTTCAGTAGATGACATCACTTTCTTCTCTGAACTATGCTCAATTCCGCACATTCTCCAACCCATCTCACCACGGTATAGACTTTTTAGGGGAGGAGAGAGGAGAGAAAAGAAGGCATTGTGGGTAAACAAGAGCAGGAAATGGCTGGCAGCCATCCATCTCGACGAGCTCCATTATCCACCTGGAGACAGTGATGGCGGGGGAGGGGGTGTCCTGGGATGTCGGTGAAGACGCGAGGAGATGCCACCGTAAACCAATTGAAACTTGAGTAATGCAAAGTTTTTGGGAGCTTCCCGTGAGATGGAACTCTCCAGAGTGAGCAGTGTGGGGAAGTTATGCGGGGCATGTCATGCTGCGGGAGAATGTCCAAATTAATTAATTAATTTCGCAGCGATGTAAGTGATGCGTGAAAAGTTTTTAATTTTCGACAGGCAAAGTTCTCCGAACTTCGAGGAATAGAGAAGGACTGGGGGAACTGAAATTCTTGACTCAAATGTACAAACTTTACAATTTCGGCACCGGAAAGTTCGTCAATTGGGGGTAAAAACAATTTAGAGAACATTACTGGGAATACAGTTTCGTACGTGAATGTGAGCAACATAATAATTTGTAATATCAACGGACAGTTTGAATTCAGTAGACATGAAACCAAAAATAAATCTTTTATTTGTAGCTACGTATATATTTTTGGGTGCATTGTCACAAACTACATGTCAACTGCAAGTACAACTACGGTTTTATTAATTCAAGTCATTTTAAAATGATGTGAAAATAGTGAGGACTGTCTGTAGAAGTGAGTTTCGAAGGAACTGTTCAAAAGATATAACTAGTGTATTTGGTTACAGTAAGAATAAATTAAAATTAACGTGTTCTTAAAAAAAATATTGGTATTTTCCCTCACAAATACGTTCCTGGTTAACAGTGACATATTTAACTGCCACTACTAATCACTGTCTACATAACATATTATTTTGTACTGATTACAAAATATTTTGGTAGGGTACACATTTAAAAGTATTATTTATATCAGTGAAGGTTTTTAAATATCGTAAGATTTTAAGTATTAAGAAAATGAAAAAGCATTCTAATACCGTCGTCATGGGTGAAAATTATCCGTGTGTTTAGAATTTATTGTCTTTATAATGTGTCAACATTGTTAGTACAAAAATAATAGAGGATAACTGCGTTGACGTCTGAAATGTAACAATATTCCGCATCTGTTTACTAAATTCCAACGATATTTGGTTATGTATTACACCAGTGACGATACGATAAACGACGAATACGTACTTGTTAAAGTAAATGTTCTTTTTTTCTTTGACATTTGAAAAGAAATTATTGTTTAAGTGAACGAAAAATTGAAAATCCTCGGACGTGAATAATTTAATTAATTTTCTACAAACACCTACATCCAGATTCGTACTGAAATCTTTTTGCTTCGTGTAACCTCGTGTGCCGTAAGGCCTGGCAATATTTCACCATGTGGAAACGAGCTTGTATTACGAATGACGTACGGTCGGCCACCCGGAACTTTGTCGGCGTGGGTACGTGCTGGTAGGTGAGAGGGGGATTGGAGGGGGGTTAAAGCCGTCAACAGGGTTGCCAATAGCAACGAGTGGACGTGACCTGTTCAGCGCGCAACAAGATAACAGATTTTCCAGCAAGACACAGCCACGTGAAATGAAATAACGAGCATGTGGTGAGAGTTCTATAACGCAATTCGTATTGAAAAAAAATCTAAATTTTGTTTCATTTAATAGGTTTATTACTTTTTCAGCTGATGACTAGAGACATGAACTTTTCGCGAAAAGAATTTTGCCCCACTTTGTTCCAGTGCCTTATGTGCACGTCTGCAGTTCTGCTTCATAGATATTGGCAGCGTGCCTTTGAACTGTGACGTTTCTCATTTGACTGTACCAATCACAATAAGGTTACTGTAACACCACACGTCTGTGATTTGCGTGTAAAACCCCACGA